>CAUDMG010002282.1:3485000-3725000 GCA_958450375.1 Homarus gammarus | reverse complement strand
TACTCAAGAGACACTGCTAATGAAGGACACTAAACAGGAAAAGAAAGACCAAGGTTGTTTACACGATAAAAATAACAACACTGCCATCACCATCATCACCATCACCATTACCACCAACATCACCACCACCTCCATCACCACCACCTCCATCATCATCATGATCATCATTATCATCACCACCACCACCACCACCATCATCACCACCACCTCCATCATCATGATCATCATCATCATCACCATCATCATCACCACCATAATCACCACCATCATGATCACCACCTCCATCATCATGATCATGATCATCATCATCATCACCATCATCATCAATTATGGTGACGTTATTTCATGCATCAAGAACACTCTTAATGCTGGTTAGGAAAGAGGGGATGGGGGGGTAGAGAGAGAGGGAGGGAAGAAGGGAGGTGGTGCAAGGGACAGGGAGTGTGAGAAGAAGGGAGAGGAGGAGGAGAGAGAAGGAAGGAAGATGTGAGAGAGAAGAGGAAAAGTGAGGAAAAAGTATATAACCTAATAATCATGAAGAAGTCGATGGGGTAGAAGGAGCCAGTGTGTCGTAGGAAGAGGAGGAGGAGATGGGAAGAAGGGAGGATGATGAGGGGAGGGTGAAGGGGGAGGGAAGGAGGGGGTGATGATGGGAAGGGAGGAACCAGTTGTGTAATGGGGGTGAAGGGTTGATGGGGGAGGGAAGGACCAGTGTGTTGTGGGAGAAGGAAGAGGGAGAGGTGATGGGGAAGGAGGGAGAGGTGATGGGGGAGGAGGAGGAGGAGGAGGAGGAGGAAGCAGCAAGTCCTTCAGTCGTGACCGCTGGGATCAAAGGTGGCAGAAGACGAAGCAGAAGACGTTCGACTCTTCAGGCTTCTACGCACTTAACTCATGAGACATAAGGCAAGCATGAACTTAGCATGCTTCCCTGTAAACGCTTCTGCGCTTCACCTTACACAAGGATGTAGGGGGGTGCCCAATAAATAAAGATGAAAAAAAAATGAAGACGAAGCAGAAGACGAAGCAGAAGACGAAACAGAAGTTGAAGCAAGAAACAAAACAAGAAAATAAAAACCAAAACATGTAAAATACAAAAAAATGCTAAAAAAATATAAACGAAATAAGCATGAAAAAAAGAAAGAAAGAAGGGGTAAGACAGTGTTAAGCATCACTGGTCTCAAGGTTTTAGAAAGTCTCAGAGATTCACATAGACACACGTTCGACCCCCCCCCACCCCCCCCCCTATTCACCCTTATCTAGTGTCACATGGTTGAATCTCCATCACAACATGGCAACACTGTAAAAGGATAAATAACCAACATGGCAACACTGTATAAAAGAGAACCAATCACAGTTAAGAAGTGATCCAACCAATAAAAATTTCAACCAATCAACTTCCTCACTTCAAGCCTCGGCAAAAATGTTACCAAATCACATTAACCTAACCACCTTAACGCCTAGAATGACCCAATACACACACAGTTTTGGCACTAATGTTTATATATATATACGAGTATGTAATGTATATGAGTTACATTAAATAAGGATAATTATATATTCCTGGTGTTTTAAGGTATATAATTATCATCAACCTCGAATTATACTAGTAATTATATTCCTCACGGTCATAACATTATAGAATTATGCTCTTGGGGTTGAAATTATTAGTTATACTCTTTGGGTTTAATAAATTATACACCTTGGGGTCAAACTATTATACTTTTAGGGTTTAACTCGTATGGTAATCCTTTGGTTTAGTTATTATACTCAAGGGGTTTAAATGAGATGGATTATATAATGTTTATACTCACGCTGGTGGATTGGTAGTGTGGTTGGATTAGCAGTGTGGTGGATTAGTAGTGTGGTGGATTAGTAGTGTGGTGGATTAGTAGTGTGGTGGATTAGCAGTGTGGTGGATTAGTAGTGTGGTGGATTAGCAGTGTGGTGGATTAGCAGTCTGGGTGGTGGATTAGTAGAAGTGCACAACAAACCTAAACTTTGTGTCTAGTTAGTTTAGTTTAGTTGGTTTAGTTTGTTAATTAGTTAAAAAGTTAGGTAGACAGGTGTTAATGTTATTGTCGTGACCAAATGAACCTGATTAGCTAACCCTCCCCCATCACACCACCACCTACTGCAGGAGTTTGTTGATGTGGTGGTAACGAGGCCACAAAGTTCATGTTACTCTCTCTCTCTCTCTCTCTCTCTCTCTCTCTCTCTCTCTTCTGGTTCAATCTATTGTTTTTGTTTCTCTCTCTCTCTCTCTCTCTCTCTCTTTTATCTCCATTTTCCTTCTCTTCCTTCTCTCCACCCTTTACCCCCCCCCCTCCCGCGTTACTAACCTAAGTCATATATTTTCATTATTTCTTTTCGTTTCGTCAGTAAGAGCCGGATGCCTTAATCACACGAAGCTGAGGGGGTAAGAGAGTGCTAAGACCTACTGGGCGTTATGGCAGGTAATTCTAGCTATTATGTACAATGAAACCTCTATTTAATGGACTATATGAAGGGGGGAAGTTCATTATATCGAGGGTCCGTTAGATGTAAAACTCTCATATAGCGGATAATAATATTGAAAGAAGTCCGTTATAGGGAGGTTTTAGTGTATTAGTTTACGGTACTTTGGTGTGTGTGTGTGTGACCTAACCTAACCTAACCAAATCACAACAAGAGAATGAAAGAGCCACAACGAGAGAGAGAGAGAGAGAGAGACCCAACCACGACGAGAGAGAGAGAGAGAGAGAGAGAGAGAGAGAGAGAGAGAGAGAGAGAGAGAGAGAGAGAGAGAGGCTATATATGCTCTTCCAAACCATGTGAGCAACAGAGGAAAAGAACAACACACCGAATTCTACGACTTTAATGGCGTGGAAATTTGTAAATCTCCCCCACTGAGCAAAAGACGCCTCACTTTTGTCGTGGTTCCTGCCGTCTTGAGGGAGAGTGAAGGGTGAAAGGGAGAGAGGGGGGGGGAAGGGAGAGGGGAGTGAGGGAGGGAAAGGGTGAAGGGTAAAAGAGAGAGTGGGGGGATGAAATGGGAGAGGGGGAGGGAGAATGACGGGGGAGGAAATGACGGAGGGAAGAGTGAAGGGTAAAAGGGAGAGTGATGGAAAAGGGAGAGTGAAGGGTAAAAGGGAGAGTGAAGGGTAAAAGGGAGAGTGAGGGAAAAGGGAGAGTGAAGGGTAAAAGAGAGAGTCGGGGAGGTGGAAGTAAAGTGAGGAAGGAAAAAAAGAGTAAAGGGAGTGAAAATGTCGACCTGCTGATAGGGAGAGTGAGGGAGAGAGATTGAAGGGTGAGAGCCTCGGCCTGTTGAGAGGGAGGTTGAGAGAGAGGGAGGGAGGGAGGGAGGGAGGGAGAAGCTTGTCTGATGGAACGGAACAGACGTCTGGTAAGAAATAAAGTGGAAAAGAATACCATTAGGGAGAGACTATTATTATTGAATGGATGGAAGGGAGACAGCTTGTGTGAGGGGAGAGGTGACATGACAGTTAAGACGGGACAAATGAGAAGAAACATGACATGATAGGTGAAAAGGAATATGAAATGACAGGTAAGACGGGACAGATGAGAGAGAGAGAGAGAGAGAGAGAGAGAGAGAGAGAGAGAGAGAGAGAGAGAGAGAGAGAAGAGCAACACACACACAATATAAACGCCTGAGAAATGCCTGATAGGATGTGACGCATATAGCAACATGTTTACCCAGAAGTGAACAATTTACCAGGAGCGAGGTCGTTCATGTTGTTGCTCGGCTCACCGCTCCTCTATCTGTTGTTTCTCATAACTTTTGCGAAGGTCTGCCGGGGCCTGGGCTGTTGTTCTCTCATTGGGTATGCGTGGCAAGTTCCAGCTGCATGGTCCATAGATTATATTGGCGGCAATATTCTCGAGTCTTTCCCGGTGTTTTGTTGAGATTAAAGGTTTCAAGTTTAATTGTTATTGAGAATTTTTTTTTTTTTTTTTTGGGGGGGGGGGGGGTTTGGGGGGAATAGTAGACCGGTAGACAGGTATAAAGGTGGGGGGAATAGTAGACCGGTAGACAGGTATAAAGGTGGGGGGAATAGTAGACCGGTAGACAGGTATAAAGGTGGGGGGAATAGTAGACCGGTAGACAGGTATAAAGGTGGGGGGAATAGTAGACCGGTAGACAGGTATAAAGGTGGGGGGAATAGTAGACCGGTAGACAGGTATAAAAGTGTCAAATTAATTAGCCGGTTTATATGAATTACAAGGTTGATGAGTTTGGTACTTGGTGGATATGATGGCTTTTTTTTTCAGTGATTAAATGTGAAATCTTTTATTCTTAACCAGTGATTAAGTCTTTCCTTATGTACTGAGGAGTGTTAAGGTAATGAATTTCTTATCTTCCCTTGTTTTATTCTCCCTGTTGTTAAGTGTAACGAGCTCTGAACGCATAAAGGTGACAACCAAACACAGAGCTGGTGCAAGGTATGACCCTATGACCTCTGTACCTGGTGCAAGGTATGACCCTATGACCTCTGTACCAACACGATGGTAATATAAGTCGTGCAGATATTTCAACTGTTATCCTTCCATCAGCAACTCTACTCAGCAGAAAACCAAATTAAGTGTTCGCTTTATGCGTTTCGGCAAAACCTGGCAACACTACAGTATATCCCTCCTAACCCACCCCTCCCCAACACCGTCCCCTCCCCAACCCCGTCCCCTCCCCAACACCGTCCCCTCCCCAACCCCGTCCCCTCCCCAACCCCGTCCCATCCCCAACCCCGTCCCCTCCCCAACCCCGTCCCTTCCCCCACCCACCCCCTCTTTTCATTTACCGGGTTATAAAACACAGAGACCATTATAAAAAAAAAAAAATGTGCGAGGTCCCCCTTAAAAATCCAGCAGAAAACGAGCTCCCAGCACGGGACTTACCCCTCTGGCCACCCCTCCTCCCTAGTTAGCGTTATAAATGATTTCCAGTCCAGGACCTTTTTCTCTCCCTCTTTTTCGCGAAAATAGTGATGGTCAAGAAAAAATAGGGAATTACGAGAGAGTAAAACATTGTTGGACGTCACTTAAGTATATCCGCCGTGGACCGAGAGACGGTTCAGGAGATTAAATTGGATCAGTTTGGTGTGGGAAGACAAATTGCTAATGGAGGCTGGAGGCTGGACCACACGATGATGGATTATGGCCGACCAAGAGGCGCTGGACGGTCCAAGAATGGTTAAAGTGGACCTATACCAACCAAAAGTGGACTATAAGTGGATTTTTTAAGGAGTACTAAGTGAACAAAAAAATAGAAGTTTATGTTCGCTACAAGTCGCCTTAAAATCTGTTACGATCTATAATAAAACACACCCCCCACACACCGACTATAATATAATCGACGTCCTGATACATCTCATTTTATTCTTCTCTTGTGATACGTTAAAATAAAATACAATTGTTTACTTCTAATTTTCCTTTCATATTTCATCTGTAGTCTGATTTTACGTTCTAATAAACCCCTAACATAACCTAATCTAACCAAACCTAACCTAACTTTAACCTAACACAACCTAATTTAACCCAAGCTTATTTAACTCAACCCAATCAAACCTAACCCCTAACTTACCCTAACCTAACCCGACCCAACCCAACCTAACCCAACCCAACCTAACCTAACCCCAATTGTAAGTAGAAAATTTTAAAGTGTCACGTTTGCCCGAACTGGAGATAAAACTGGAATCATTTGAGCCGTATAACTGAGGGGGAAACACACACACACACACACACACACACACACACACACACACACACACACACACACACACATACATACACACACACACACACACATAACTTTACCTCATATACCAGTAAAATGAGATGTTGAATTTTAGTAACTTTTTAGAGTTATTTTCATTTGAAGTTCTTAAAAGTTGTGGTGTTTTTAGGGGGGGCGGGGGAGGGTGTTCTCATGCCAACGTGTCCGAAACCATGCACATGTAATATTGTAGTTGTTTCATATAAGAGAATACGTTCCTAATCTCTTGTTAAATAGACTAAAGTGCGTATCGATTAATCTTTAGTTAATAATACTAATAATGGAAAGGAATCGGATCCCTTTATTATAGGAAGACAAATGAAAAAAAAATACGTGTCACTGAATCGATTCTTAAAAAAAACAAAGGAACTGTCTACGTAGATGTGGGTCTTTCTATCAATAAAATATAATAATAATTGAAATATCTTCCTAGTGTTTTCTAAAAGGTAACGTGAGAGAGAGAGCGAGAGAGAGAGAGAGAGAGAGAGAGAGAGAGAGAGAGAGAGAGAGAGAGAGAGAGAGAGATTGGGCCTTAGTATCAGATATAATTAGGGTACTTTTGGGGTGGGGAGACGAATGGAAGAGGAGAGAGAGAAAGAGAGAAAGAGAGAGAGAGAGAGAGAGAGAGAGAGAGAGAGAGAGAGAGAGAGAGAGAGAGTCTTTGCTTCGGGCTGGTTCACAAGTGGGTTCATAACCTCAGACTGCTGGGCCCCCCCTTCACTTGATGTCGACTCGTAGGTTACTAACAAGATCGAGGTTTCAAATCCCTACCAAGGCTTCACCTATCTTAAGGACAAGTTAAAGAATCATATTGTCAGAGTATTCTAGTTCTTTACCAGACTGTTCCTCGTCTGTGTGTGTGTGTGTGTGTGTGTGTGTATGTGTAGATATATTTCAACCCGTACAGGACGCATACAAACACAAAAAAGTCAAAATCCCCCCCCCCCCCCTACCCCACAAAAAAAAGGGATTCCTACACATCAAAGAATATCAAAACAAGAACAAACCACAGAAAACGCATACAGTGATCAGTGGGAGACTATACTATTCCTCCCTCACTGCGATTCTGGAGAGAGAGAGAGAGAGAGAGAGAGAGAGAGAGAGAGAGAGAGTTCTAGCGCAATGCTGTTCTGGATTCGTGGAAATTCTCGTGACGACATCCGAATGAGAGAGAGAGAGAGAGAGAGAGAGAGAGAGAGGTAGTAAAAATTTGAGTTAAAATATTACTAAAATCTGTATAAGGTATCATTCAAAGCTTACCGTCTGTCTGTGTCTTTGACTGTTGGTACTAGAGTCAACAAAATGCATAAAAGTGAACGCAGGAACACAGCGGCGACCCTGAGAACTATGTATACAGTGTCGTGTGTGTGTGTGTAGCGATAGGTGAACGATAGGTATAACACATGGTCTCTGTATGCGATATGTAGTGTGTTATTTTTTTCTGTGATGTTCTTAGATTATGTTATTTTTGTATATTATTATTATTATTGTTGTTGTTGTTGTTGTTGTTATTCCCCTCGACGGATGGTACTACATTTACTCTACGTTTGTTTGTCCGTTTGGAATGTGTCTGTCTGTCTGTCTGTCTGTCTGTCTTTAAACTTTCCATTACTATTAAATGCGTCAAAATAACAAAATATTTCTTTTCGTCAAACTTTCCGCAACTTTGGAGGATAATGAGGCAATAAGGCTGAGTTAATGGTGTTTAGATTCAATATAAAATGGCAAATTGACGATAACACGACACACCTTTAACCTTCTCTTTTCTCCCCCCCCCCCAAAAAAAAAAACATTAACCATTCCAGTAAGAGCAGACATAATCGTTCTCTACAGCACCACGTTGGGTTAAAACTATGGTTATATAATAATTTCCACAATGTTACAGAATAAAAAAAAAATAAAACCTGCTATTTCTTGACGTATTTAAGAGGTTAAAGGTGATATAATGTTACTTGTTTAGTTTAGTATTTATAAACATTTTTAACAATACAAGGGGCCCGAGCAATCCGGTGAGGCCAGGTAACTTGAGGTTAAGTGAGTTCTACACTGTTATACGCTGTTCTACTCTCTCCTACACTGTTATACGCTGCTCCTACACCGTTCTACACTGTTTTATGCTGTTCTACACTGTTTTACGCTGCTCCCACACTGTTATACGCTGCTCCTACACTGTAAAACGCTGCTCCTACACTGTTATACACTGTTAAACGCTGCTCCTACACTGTTATACACTGCTCCTACACTGTTATACACTGCTCCTACACTGTTATACGCTGCTCCTACACTGTTAAACGTTGCTCCTACACTGTTATACACTGCTCCTACACTTATACACTGCTCCTACACTGTCATACGTTGCTCCTATACTGTCATACGCAACTCATATACTGCTATACGCTGCTCCTATACTGTCATACGCAACTCATATACTGCTATACGCTGCTCCTATACTGTCATACGCTGCTCCTATACTGTCATACGCAACTCATATACTGCAATACGCTGCTCCTATACTGTCCTACTCTGCTCTTCACTCATATGCTGCTCCTACGGCCCTACACTGTCTCTCAACGTTTAACCTGATTTACACCCCTCCTCCTCCTCGTATACTACACATATACACACACTTAAATCTTTTCATAACGCATCGAGGATAGTCTTGGTGTCTGAGCTAAGAGGGTCAGTCACAAGTTGATACACTGGCTCCCTCCCTCCCTATCTTGGCGGGATTTAGCCTAAACAAAACGTATTCTTACCTTAAATAATGCCTTAATTGATCTCATTTACATATATATTATTAAAATATAGTAAAACGTGGATTAAAAGAAGTTAGGAAGATAATCAATTGGATATAAGCAATCGTGTATATTGTAGTTCCTTTGTTCCTTTGTATCTGGCAACTGTTTCACGTTTTGGGGAGAGATGAACTTCAACTATTCATTTCCTAGTGGTTCAAATATTGTTAGAGTCTGCAACACAAATACATAGCAGAGGTTATTGGCCATGTTGTTTAAGTTTTTCTATATTTGCATTACATATTCGTGTAGACAGCTATAATACGAGTAACCTAATATATCAGGGGGTCAGTGGCCAGGTTGAGTAACATTGCAAAAGTCAGTGACCATTTTGAGTGATGAAATATTCCCAATTGGTAATTCAATATCAAGTGAAATATTACATCTAGTTATTTATTAAAATTTTATAACTAACATCATAATTTCACAAGAGATTTATTGATTTAATGAATCAGTTTTAATGTTTATTTTTGTTTGTTTTCTTTTCCCGCCATAGCTTCCACTGGACTAACCATTTACCCACGCTGCTTTGATCATCCACACTATTTGTACATGGACCCAGAAGCTGCTCTACGTTTCCACAGATGCCTAGTAGAGTAAAAGTACATATCTCCCCCTCTGCTATGCCTTCCCCAAGCTCCCCCCTTAACAAAGAGTCTCGTTTCCTCGTGTATAAAGCCTACATCATGGCAGGAAGTTATCGTACCTCTGGCGTTTGTTTACATTGCTTGCCTGTACAGTGAAACCTACATATAACGGACGTCTCGATATTATAATCCGTTAGGTAGGGGGGGTTTCACATCTTATTGAACCCTCGATATAACGGACTTGCTAAGTGTGTGTGTGTGTGTGTTTTCATGGACTTGGTGTATATTTTAAAGTCTATTCTACAGATGTCATTTCCCATATTTATCTACAGTCACTACACTATCAAAATGTCACACTCCTCACTATATCACTACACAGTCTGTTCACTGTCTACACTGTCACTGTCTTCACTACACTGTCACTGTCTTCACTACACTGTCACTATCTTCACTAGTGTGGAGTACAGGGGCATTCCTCGCCTCCAGTCCTTAAGGCCATGGACACTCCCAGTGCATCCGGCCACATTTTTGGGATGTCTAATGGTCATCTCTTTTTTTGGCCACTCGCTCTCGCCACTTAACTCGTTGGCCATCTTCCATTTAACAGTTATTTTTCTAACTAAGCCTAGGAGTGGCCTCTAGCTTGGCCACTCACACATGGTCGTTCAGACGATAGCTTTGGCCATTCCTCTGTGTGTGAAAATTACGATGTCATTAACAAGGTGATTAGCGACAACCGGCGGCTGGGAGTGGTGGCCCCGACTCAGATCAAACCGCCACGATGTCGACAGCACAGAGGAACCGCCGTGTATACTGGTGTTAGGTCATGAGGAGAGCGTGGTTCAAATGTCAGCTACAATGGTCCAGTGGTCGATGTTAGCGGGGCAGTATGGTGACAAACTGTTTCATAATATACCTTTAGGCTTTAATGCCATGTCATGTGTAGTCAATTAACAACTTTAGGTTTTATTTACTTCTTTATGGTTTGAATAAAATGTTGGCTATTTCTGTGACTTGATTTCCTTCCGTTCACCCATCCAAAAATTCCCTCCACCCCCCCCCCCCCCCTGATAAAAACCTTGCTCCGCCCCAACATAACTCGTCAAGGTGTGTTGGGAGCAGCAGAGAAGTCAAAATAATCCCCCAGGTAAACAGAACTCAGTCTTTGATGTCGCCAGGTGATGCCATTTTACATTTTCATCTCTTCTACCACCTGGGCTTTGACTTTTTTTTGTTCTCGTCTTTCATCATCATCGTATCGAGACGAACCTACGACAAACTTACGACAATTGTGAACTTTTTGTTGTTGTTCTGAGTAAAGACGAGAATATTTTGTGGGAAATACTTGTTAATGAAGGTTAAGTGGTCTTGATTGATTATTATTATTAGTAGTAGTAGTAGTAGTAGATTTTTGATCTCATGGCCGCATGTCACCATAACCTAGCTCTCGATGCTGCACATAGGAGGAACGAGAACGACAAGAGAAGGGCATATGGGGAGAGAATTCAAAACGTTGATCAAGGCAGCTTCACTCCTCTCGTGTTCACAACCTCTGGTGGGATGGGCCCAAGTGCAAGATGTTTCTACGCCAGACTCGCGGAGTTGATCTCTGAACAGAAGCAGCAGCCCAGAAGTTATGTTACAGCCTGGATGAGATGTCGACTGTCCTTCTCTCTCCTTCGGTCGGCTTTGCTCTGCCTCAGGGGAACGAGAGCTTCTGCCCCTACTCCGACAACTGCTGCAGATATTGACTATGAGGCTACAGTCACTGAATGCCGCATAGATCTGCGGCTCAACTAATTTAACGCAGATAGGATAGCTTCTTATGTATTAGGATATTTAATATTAAGGTAAATAAATGGTGGCGAAGGTGTGGCTGTTGGGGGAGGCTGGAGGCCACGTTTAAAAAAAAAAAAAAAAAAAAAAAGTAGTAGTAGTAGGATCCTTATTTTTATCATTACGACTATTCCTTTCCATCCTTTCATTTCCTTCTTTCGCCTTCCCTCTCTTTCTCCCCCCCTCCTCTCCCTCTCTGCCCCTCCCTCCCACACCACATCCCCTAGTATCGCACCTCGCTACTTGAACCCCAACAACTTTGAACCTAAGCTTAATTAAGCCACTCCCGCACTTAAATTCATTTGCCAAGTTCACCTCACTGACGCAGCCTCTTCAAAGGTTGTCTAGCAGCTGAGAGCAAACCGGGTTACATCTGATGTGGTAATGGTGGGTGGTGGGTGAGTGGGTGGGTGAGTGGGTGGTTGATGGGTGAGTGGGTGGGTGATGGGTGAGTGGGTGGGTGAGTGGGGGGTTAGTGGGTGGTTGATGGGTGAGTGGGTGATGGGTAGGTGGATGATGGTAGAGGAGTGGGTGAGTGGTAGACTGTAGGGTAGATGGATGAATAATGGGTATGAGGATGTGTTAATATCTGAATGTTAAGGTAAATAAAATATGAACCGTAGACAAACAAACAAACACACAAGTAATTAACACAAGTCCAACCCCGCCAAAATAAACACACAACACATAACATAACCTAACCTAACCTAACTTAACCTCATCTAACCCAACCTAACCTAATCCAAATTAACCTAACCTAACCTAATCCAAATTAACCTAACCTAACCGAACCTAACCTAACCTAACCGAACCTAACCTAACCTAACCGAACCTAACCTAACCCAACCTAACCTAATCCAAATTAACCTAACCTAACCTAACCTAACCCAACCTAACCTAACCCAACCTAACCTAACCCAACCTAACCTAACCTAACCGAACCTAACCTAACCCAACCTAACCAAACCCAACCTAACCTAACCCAACCCAACCCAACCTAACCCAACCTAACCTAACCTAACCTAACTCAATCCAACCCAACCCAATCCAACCCAACCTAACCTAACCCAACCTAACCTAACCCAACCCAACCCAACCCAACCCAACCTAACCTAACCTAACCCAACCCAATCCAACCCAACCCAATCCAACCCAAACCAACCTAACCTAACCTAACCTACCCTAACCTAACCCAACCTAACCTAACCTAACCTAACCCAATCCAACCTAACCTAACCTAACCTAACCTACCCTACCCTAACCTAACCCAATCCAACCTAACCTAACCCAACCTAACCCAACCTACCCTAACCTAACCCAATCTAACCTAACCTAACCTAACCTAACCTAACCCAACCCAACCTACCCTACCCTAACCTAACCCAACCCAACCTAACCTAACCTAACCTAACCTACCCCAACCTAACCTAACCTAACCTAACCTAACCCAACCTAACCTAACCTAACCTAACCTAACCTAACCCAACCCAACCTAACCTAACCTAACCTACCCTAACCTAACCCAACCCAACCTAACCTAACCTAACCTACCCCAACCTAACCTAACCTAACCTAACCTACCCCAACCTAACCTAACCTAACCTAACCTAACCCAACCTAACCTAACCTACCCTAACCTAACCCAACCCAACCTAACCTAACCTAACCTACCCTAACCTAACCCAACCCAACCTAACCTAACCTAACCTACCCCAACCTAACCTAGCCTAACCTAACCTACCCCAACCTAACCTAACCTAACCTAACCTAACCCAACCTAACCTAACCTACCCTAACCTAACCCAACCCAACCTAACCTAACCTAACCTACCCTAACCTTTCCTTATTTTCCCCTTTCTTACCTCCTCCTCTCCCTCCTCTCTCACCACCCCTGACCCCCCACCTTACCTCACACTCCCTTACTTCTTCCTCTTCCCTTACCTCCTCCTCCCTCCTCTTCCCTTACCTGCTCCTCCCTCCTCTTCCCTTACCCCCTCCTCCCTCCTCTTCCCTTACCCCCTCCTCCCTCCTCTTCCCTTACCTCCTCCTCCCTCCTCTTCCCTTACCTCCTCCTCCCTCCTCTTCCCTTACCTCCTCCTCCCTCCTCTTCCCTTACCTCCTCCTCCCTCCTCTTCCCTTACCCCCTCCTCCCTCCTCTTCCCTTACCTCCTCCTCCCTCCTCTTCCCTTACCTCCTCTTCCCTTACCTCCTCCTCCCTCCTCTTCCCTTACCTCCTCCTCCCTCCTCTTCCCTTACCTCCTCCTCCCTCCTCTTCCCTTACCTCCTCCTCTTCCCTTACCCCCTCCTCCCTCCTCTTCCCTTACCTCCTCCTCCCTCCTCTTCCCTTACCTCCTCCTCCCTCCTCTTCCCTTACCTCCTCCTCCCTCCTCTTCCCTTACCTCCTCTTCCCTTACCTCCTCCTCCCTCCTCTTCCCTTACCTCCTCCTCCCTCCTCTTCCCTTACCTCCTCCTCTCTCCTCTTCCCTTACCTCCTCCTCTCTCCTCTTCCCTTACCTCCTCCTCCCTCATCTTCCCTTACCTCCTCCTCCCTCCTCTTCCCTTACCTCCTCCTCCCTCCTCTTCCCTTAACTCCTCCTCCCTCTTCTTCTTACTTTAAAAGCAATTTCGTGTCTAGGCGTCATAGTCCAGTCTACTCTTACTCTTTTTCACATTATATATTCATTGTTTTCTGTGTCTCATCTGTCCGCAATACCTCTGTCTGTCTGTCTCTCTCTGCTCGTCTCACTGTCTGTCTGTCTCTCTATCTCTGTCTGTCTGCCTGTCTGTCTCACCCCTCTATCTTCTTCTTCTGTCTGTCTGTCTGTCTGTCCCACATCATAAGTAACAAGAGAGAATTGGTCTTTGTAAGCCAAGGTTAACATGGTCGGTTAATATGATGATGTCTGGCGGCTTGTGACATTAATAGAACTACATTTTGATTCACCAGTCCATTGTTAGAGAGAGAGAGAGAGAGAGAGAGAGAGAGAGAGAGAGAGAGAGAGAGAGAGAGAGTAAAAAAAAATAATAATATAAATAAATGTACAAACGAAAAAAAGGAAAAAGGAGAATAGTAGAGACAGATAAACACGAGAAAGAGAGCAATAAGCAACAAGAGATAAAGATAAAATGAGAGATAATACAGATAATGTTTTGATATATTACGTAAGAGACTATGAGAATGTAAACAATGAGAGAGTGAGAGAGATAGCGGCCTCAGTTAGTGTTACTTCTGTCGGGGGTGTGGGGGGAGAGGGTGGGGGTGGGGGAGAAAGGGTGGGGGTGAGGGTGGAGGGGGGCTGGGGGGAGAGGGTGGAGGGGGGGGGAGAGGGTGGATGTGGGGGGGGAAAGGGGGGGGGTGAGGGAGAGAGGGTGGGGGTGGGGGAGAAAGGGTGGGGGTGAGGGTGGAGGGGGGGTGGGGGGAGAGGGTGGAGGTGGGGGAGAAAGGGTGGGGGTGGGGGAGAAAGGGTGGGGGTGAGGGTGGAGGGGGGGTGGGGGGAGAGGGTGGAGGTGGGGGGAGAGGGTGGGGGTGGGGGAGAAAGGGTGGGGGTGAGGGGGAGAGGGTGGGGGTGAGGGAGTGAGGGTGTGCGGAGATGGTGGTGAGGGAGTGGAAGCGGATGTGGTGGGGGTGAGAGGTGAGAGAGTGGAGGTGAGGGTGGGAAGGGGTGAAGGGGTGGGGGGGTGAGGGGGTGGGGGGTGAGGGTGGAGGGGGGGTGAGTGGGGGGGGTAAAGGTGAGGAAAAACATTGGTTCTGGTCCAGGAAAGTTCACCTCCAACACAACCAAATATCTCACTCTGTTCTTCACCTCTTATTAACACCACCCTCCCCCTCCTCAACAACAACAACAACAAAAACAGAAAAACCAAAAAACAAAACAAAATAAAAACATAAATATTTGGATCCACAAAAAAAAAAATCCGCCCAGGTGAATATTTCAATTTCTACATATTCAAATTTTTCGATATGTAAATTAACCAATATTTTGGGTTTAAAAAAAAAAAGAGAGATTGGAGTTGAATATCTACGGCCTGGTTACTGAGGAAATGGAAAAATCTCTCTTCCCTTGTACTGAGCTCTTTAAAGAATGAGTACACACACACACACGGCCCCCGCACACATTATTCTACCCATACACCGGATTTAATAAGTGTTAAATAGACGTGTTCATAAAAAAGTACATTTAGCTCACGGGAAAAAAATTACCCCCAAAAATTAATACCGTAAAATATCCAGCGACGGGTCAGGAAACTATGACGAATGGTTGAAGCCGTTTGAGTCTGTATGATATATTCCCCGTGATTGGTTCAGGATGATTAGGTCGGTATTGTTGGTTCATGATTGGCTCACTGGTGATTGGTCTATGCTTATTGGCTCTTTGATGATTTATTCGCTGGTGATTGGTTTACGGTTATATGGTTTCTCATTGATTGGTTCATGGCGATTGGTGATTGGTAAAGAGCAAATCAATCGAGAAAAACAACACAAATTATAACAATCACAACTCACAACCCATATATAAAGAAACGCTACCCTACCTCACCCTACCACGGACAGTCTCTCCCCCCCCCCACCATCCCCCCTCACCCTACCACGGACAGTCACCCCCCTTCCCTACACCCAGCCACGGACAGCCATCCCCCTACACCCGGCCTCCTCCCTCACCCCGCTCACCCAAGCCCTCCCGCCTTTACTCCCGGACAAATGATGGACGGAGTACGATGCGTTTTATTGCTGCAGTTTGTTACCGTGACGCCATCTGTCAATTGTGTTATTTGTGGCCTAATATGACCTTTTATTGTGTCCAGTACACTGTTGCCAGGTCTGTGTTATGGTGAGGTATAGTGTTACCCAAGGTCTGTGTTACAGTGAGGTACAGTGTTGCCAGGTCAGGTACAGTATTGCCAGAGCTTTGTCGCTGTTCCCTCTAAAAGTACCCTACATTTTTTGTTAATATTTTCGTAATGCTGTCTGTATTGTCTCGTGTAACTTTCTTTTTTAATTACAATATTCGAAATTTTGATTCGGCATCTGTCTATAATTTCGTTCTTTAAAAATCTCCATTAATTTTAACGCATAACGCATATAATTTTTTTCTGTAATTTCCGGTTTATTGGCGCTGTTGTCGATTTTTTTATAATATTTTTAGATGTTAAAATTCTATCGTCACGTCGTAATTTTGTTTCCTTAATCATGAGTATTTTTTTAGTACCATATCAATTTTAAACAAGTATTGCATAATTTTCCACAAGTTATCAAATAAAACACATTTTACTTAAATATTTACTCGTATATAAATTTTGTCCATAAAAATCAACAATGCCTTTTTACTTCTAAATCTTCCTAACTTAATCTTTATTTTTTAAGTTTTTATTTTTCTCTTTCGTCTCATGAGAACTTCATTATCGTTTTGTTTATCATCCATATCATTAAATTTTTGTTCTTGTCACTTTTTCCCGCCAAGAACATTTTATCGCTTCTTTCTGAGGTTTAATACTAAATTAATTGCTCTTAATATTACTAGATATAAATATTATAATAAAACACACGACTTTTACTTAGCCATTTGTTCACTGATGTTTATGTATCCATTAACTTATTCAGAATTTAGTAAAGTAATATTAAGGTTTCTATTGTTTCAACGACTATGATCTATAAGCACTGAGTATAATTCAATCTCTACATTTAATGTCAAAATGTTAATGATGGTATTATTTTATGATGATGCTATATTAGAATGTATTACTACGAGTGAACCTAATGTAGTTCCTTATATTAGACATCGTGTTTTGAAAATTAAAACAAATATATACCTGTATGTCTAATATCGTAAATTGTTTATATATATTCGTGCTACATTACCTAAGGTCCTTAAACACGTACAGTACATTATGCATAAATTAGGCAACTACAAGTACGGTCTTTAATCACGTACAAACACCAAACAACAACAACAACTAAGGTCTTTAAACACGTACGAGAAGAAGAAAGAACAAATAATAAAAAGAAAATGAATGACGACGACAACAACAACAGCATCTGAGTTCCGGAATGGCTATGAATAATTAATTACATATAAGAACCAAACACAAGACCTCAATAATAACACACAAGCAAACAGATGCTTCTATCGGGGTAAGAGTTGCCAAT
Source organism: Homarus gammarus (assembly GCA_958450375.1). NCBI lineage: Eukaryota > Metazoa > Arthropoda > Malacostraca > Decapoda > Nephropidae > Homarus > Homarus gammarus. Next base: position 3,707,870 of record CAUDMG010002282.1, on the reverse strand, counting down.
TAATCACAAACACCTTAACTCCTTCACCCTACAGTTATGGTAAGCTTACTACATAGTCTTCCGAGTTAGGTGAGGTTAGGTTAGGTCACGTTAGCTGAGGTTAGGTTAGGTTTAGGTGTGGTATTGCCGTATAAGGTGATGAAAACCTTTGCTATATATGCTAACTTAAACCCTCTAGTCATCATATTCAAGGGGCTAAGTCATCGTAATCAAGGGGGTTCTTACCGTGCTCAAGAGGTTAAACTAATGGAAAAAGAAGGATGTTTGAGAGAAAGAGAGAGAGAGAGAGAAGACACGACGGAAAGTATCGGAGAATAAAACACACAACTTCACTTCAATGTCCCAGAGGGTGTCTCAAAAAGATGTACACACACACACACACACACACAAACACAAACACACACTATTTCAATTCCAGATTTTTCAAAGAGATGGTGTGAATTCTAACATTACAACAGCAGTATTGACCCTCATTCGTGGGAGACCTCGAGCAATTAACAAGTGAGGACAAACTCGATGCCTTAATACACATAATCTCACTCAGTCACCACGAGTACATGTAAGATAGTGTGCATACATTTTAACTGAGACGTGCATTTAGTCAGACACGTTGGATATATGTCTGAAAATGTGGATAAGGAGAGGGGTGAGGGAAGGGTAGTGGGGGAGTGGGGGAGGGGGTGAGTGGGTGAGTGGGGGAGGGGGCGAGTGGGGGAGTGAGTATTATTTCACCTCATTATCTTTTCTTTTATTCCATTATTACCTTTCTATCCATTCACTATTATTCCCATTATATTATCATTGTCTATGCCTATCGCCTCCACCCCATTCCCCACGTCTCCTCCTCCCATCTTACCTCTAACGTGTGTGTGTGTGTGTGGCCTTTCCCGTGTTGACATTTCTGTGGTCAGCTGGCCGGTCATTCACCTCTTTCTCATCTGATTGGCTTACCTGATTGACTCCCCCCCCCCCCCTCCGTATTTATTCACCTCTCTCATTCCCCTTGTTTATTTCATCTTTCTTACGTATCTTAACTAGTCTCTCTTCCTTGCTTGTTTCCTTACGGGGCTCCTAATAAGGTCTTGAATACGGTGTCGTTATTTAACCATCACGGTTCCTTAACGCTAAATAACAATCACAAGGTAAATAAAGTCATTTCTGAATCTGTTATTTATTATTTTCTTTTAGGTTATTTATTGATTAATTATTTTTTTTATTAAGTTTGGAGAATATACTGTGCGGTGAGTTCAGTATACTACACAATATGCTCCGTGGTGAACTCAGTAGAAGAGACTGTACGTATACTGTACTGTCAAGCTAACTATACCTCATAATATGCCACATCAACTGAGTATACTTAGATATATGCGGTAAATGAGTATATCGGATGGTAAGCCGAGTGGCAAATGAAATATACTAAAAATATGTTGCATAGTAAGTGGATATGTGGGAGATATGCTATGTGGTAAAGTGAGTAGCGTATGTGGGAGATAATATGTTGTGTAGTAAAGTGCGTATGCGAGAGATATGCTATGTGGTTAGGTTAAGTTAGATTAGGTTAGGTTACGTTAGTTTAAGTGAGTATGTGAGATATGCTATGTGGTAAGGTGACTATGCGGGAGGTATGCTATGTGGTAAGGTGACTATGCGGGAGATATGCTATGTGGTAAAGGGAGTACAGTATGTGGGGGATAATATGTTGTGTCGTAAGACCAAATTCCTCTTAGGTACATCTTATGGTCGTAATAAATAAGATGTTTGGGATGCCTTCAACCTACAACAATAGGGAGGGAGGGAGGAAGGAGGAAGGAAGGTAGAAAGGAGGGAGGAAGGGGGTAGGAAAGGAGGAGGGAGGGAAGAAGGAAGGAGAAGGGGAGGGACGGAGGGAGGAAGGAAAGAAGGGAATAGAAAGGAAGGAGGGAGGGAAGGAAGGAGAGAGGGAGGAAGGGAGAAGGGGAGGAGTGAGGAAGGAAGGAAGGAAGGAGGGAGGAAGGGGGTAGGAAGGGAGGGAGGAAGGAGAGGGGGACGGAGGGAGGGAGGGGGTAGGAAAGGAGGAGGGAGGGAAGAAGGAAGGAGAAGGGGAGGGACAGAGGGAGGAAGGAAAGAAGGGAATAGAAAGGAAGGAGGGAGGGAAGGAAGGAGAGAGGGATGAAGAGAGAAGGGGAGGAGTGAGGAAGGAAGGAAGGAAAATAAGAGATTACAGGTAGACACAAACAACACAAAAAAGACTCACAGAATGACACATACACTAGCACATGCAATTACGTACCCACTAGTGACACATACACTGACACATACCCTGACACATACACTGACACATACACTGACACATACACTGACATATATGCAGATAAATACATTAGTATACAGCAACACATATTAGCAAAAACACTAGCACACCTTAGCATACATATTAACACATACAATGACACATACATTAGCCCACACATACAGTACACACTGCATTACATCATTACATACAGGTGTGACAACAGATAATTCAAAAACTTATAAAAATAAAATATAAACAATAAAATTCGTATGAAACTTTTCCTTATATCGACTAACTATATCATCAAATTTAACATACTACTTTCGGTCAGTTTTTCTAACACTCACAAAAAAATAAATAAATAATACGCCATCTGCCCCCCCCTCACAGATCGACATTTGCTGGTTTGTATCAGTGGTTGTTTTCCTGTACTGTATATACCTGTACAAATCACTAAACAGTCTCCTCTCTCTCTCTCTCTCTCTCTCTCTCTCTCTCTCTCTCTCTCTCTCTCTCTCTAACACACAGTCAATATACAGTTAACTAGGTCGTGGAGCAATCATCCTCCGGTCTCTGGTGACATGTCATAATCCCTCAACAGGACAATATCTGTCTCTCTCACACACACACACACACACACACACACACACACACACACTTAAATAATGGAAGCCCCTCAAGATCGAGGATGGCCGGCCCAAGAGCCACCCTAGACGTGAATTTATTTAAGGTGTAGAAGGTGTCACCAATACAACAACCACAGTCTAAGTTAACGATTTCCATGACCCAGTGTCAAGGAACAGTCCGAGAAGACCGGACAACTCGCCAACTGCACTGGCTAACCATTACCCCGGAACACGGTCCACAAATCGATTAACATCCAGGTTCCCAATTACTGCTGGGTAGACAGAGGCAAATGGCGTAAAGAAACTTGCCCTTAGTTTCTTTCACATAAGAGATTACCTTGAAAGCATCTCTCTCTCTCTCTCTCTCTCTCTCTCTCTCTCTCTCTCTCTCTCTCTCTCTCGGCTTGAATAATACACGTTTACCTCTCAGTTGCCTCAGTTCACTTTGTCAAAATAAATAGAGAAGGACAGTTGAAAGGGAAAGAATAAGGAGATAAAAAAAAAAAATCAATGGATACTGAAGAAGACAAAACTGGATAAAGGCGGGAAACTATGTAAACAAACCCAGCCTCGATAAGTCCTCTCCTCCCCCGATATGTGGAACAAGCAAATACCACCAACCATTTCCTCAAGAATATATTACACGACACTCACTGAACCTAACAAAAAATATATCCCTTGTGTTATCTTGTTATACTAAGTAAACTAACAAAAAATATATCCCTTATGTTATCTTGTTATCCTAAGTAAACTAACAAAAATATATCCCTTGTGTTATCTTGTTATCCTAAGTAAACTAACAAAAATATATCCCTTGTGTTATCTTGTTATCCTAAGTATTGGAAATTAACACAGAAATGGATGGGTGATTTTGTATAACTATTTTAACAGGAAGTAATACCTTAGAGCTCAGACATGACAGAAAACGCTATGTATAAGTCCCTATGTACACAGAATAACCCATGTATAAGTTCCTATGTATACAGAATAACCCATGAATAAGTCCCTATGTATACAGAATAACCCATGTATAAGTTCCTATGTATACAGAATAACCTATGTATAAGTTCCTATGTATATATCTCCATGTACAAATCCCTATATATGTATGAGAAGTACCTGTATACTTATACCTCCAGACGACAATACACAACATCCTATCCTGTTGCTGGGGGAAAAAGGGGAAAGGGGGGAAAAGGGGAGAAAGGGAAAAGGGGGAGGGAAAGGGAAAAAGGGAAAAAGGTGGGAAAAGGGAAAAAAAAGGAACAACACCTAACTACGGCTCCTGACGCAGTTCCTGAGTTCCCCGAAGCTAGGCACAGCGGAGTCCACTTGGCGGCGACGGCGGAAATTGTCCAGACGTGTTCCCGCTCTTGCTTGGTTAACATGTTTCCTGGAACGGCATTGAGGGAGTGCCAAGCTGTTCTGAGGGAGTGACTGGCTGGTTTTAGGGACTGCCAAGCTGGTTTTAGGGAGTGCCAAGCTGTCTTTAGGGAGTGCCAAGCTGCTTTGAAGGAGTGCCAAGCTTCAGGTTGGTTACAGAGACGAGAGAGAGAGAGAGAGAGAGATGAGAAGGGGAATTAAATATAATAAACGAATATAAGGAAGAGGAGAAGTTGGTGATAATGATGAAATACACTAATGTAAGACGAAGGTGAACAGGAAGTGGAAAGGGGAGAAGAGAAAGGAAGCGGAGAGGATTATAAAGAGGGAAATGAAGAATAAATCTGAGTAAAGGGGTAGAATGCGAAGAGAAGGTTCAAGAGGAGAAAGAGACTTATTGGAAGAGAGATAAGATAGTGGAGGAGTAATAAAGGGTGGAGGAGAAGACACAGGCATAGAAAACGGAGAGAATGGAGGTAGTGGAGGAGCAGCTGATAATAACATCAAGCTCACCCAATGGTCAGAAGATGCTATGACGTCAAGCTCACCCATTGGTCAGAAGCCATGACGTCAAGCTTACCCATTGGTCAGAAGCCATGAGATCAAGTTTACCCATTGGTCAAGAGATACTATGACGTCAAGAGAATCATACTTTCTCGCCACAGTGTAAAAAAAAAATATTCAGTATTTATGTTCTCGAGATGTAATGGACTTTACTTCCATAACAAATATTCCCATTACTTATAACATTTATCATTCTCGTATATAAATGTCCCCGAAAATGTTCTCCCAGGTACATTACACTCAAATCTGGTAAATAATCGATATATATGTGAATGAGAAATAACATATCACAAACCGTAAATAGTAACCTTGTCGACGAGCGGTATTATTGTACAGACTTGAAAAAAATAAAATCTTTAAATTCTTATAAATATACTAGTCAGCTTTAATTACATACCTTAATATTTAAACTATCAATCTATATCATATCTACATTGGTTATAGTGATATAGGGTGAGCATAAAGTCTTTCCCTGATTACAAACATGTATTAAACAAAACATATGCTAGGTACAAACATACAGTTTTTTGCAGCTTAAAATATGCATGAAAAAAATCTATGAATTCGTAGACGAATTCATAGATTTTTTTCATGCATATTTTAAGCTGCAAAAAACTGTATGTTTGTACCTAGCATATGTTTTGTTTAATACATGTTTGTAATCAGGGAAAGACTTTATGCTCACCCTGTATATTGGGGTTGGATGCCTCACGTGTACTACAGATATGTCCTCTATACTTGTTAGTGTTGGATTGTATTGTTGACTTAAACCATGCGAGTCAATATACGAACTTATATTAACGCTCACTGGAGCAATGGAGCATAAACGTAAACGCTCTTCCACTAAGCCAATAATTCTTTTTTTAATCACGATTCGTCATTTTAATTATCTCTGCTGATATTTTTCTTCATGCAACTTAATTACAACAAAATTAAAATAAAAAAATTTCGCGTAGCTATAAAAAAAAAAAAACGATAAATTAGACTCACATTAACTACCTGTCAGGCTAACTATTTAACTACGAAATGACTGGGACAAAAAAGTTTAAACGACCTCACCTACAACATGTAAATATTGCCACTATAATAATTCGCAACAGCTCTTAAACAATTCATCAGTTAGTGTAATGAACTGATGTAATTTTTACCATCTACTAAAATAATTTATCAACTTAATTTAAAAGTGTAATTAGTATTTTTTTTTTTTTTTAGAAAGTTTTAAAGCTTTTGATGTCTCGATGTTGTTATGGGGGGGGGATCCTTTCCAAGACCTTGTGCTTAACATTAGTTTTAACTTGGGAGATCGTTTTGGTCTCCAGGCAATTTTAAGGATCATTTGTATATAACTATTACTCCTAGTCCACTGTGTTCTTTCGATTATTATTATTATTGTCATTACTGTATTGCTGTTGTCCTTCTTCTTATTATTATTATTCGTCTCCTGTCCTAGTCCACTGTGTTCTTTCGATTATTATTATTATTGTCATTACTGTATTGCTGTTGTACTAATTATTATTATATTATCGTCTCCTGTCCTAGTCCACTGTGTTCTTTCGATTATTATTATTATTGTCATTACTGTATTGCTGTTGTCCTTCTTCTTATTATTATTATTCGTCTCCTGTCCTAGTCCACTGTGTTCTTTCGATTATTATTATTATTGTCATTACTGTATTGCTGTTGTCCTTCTTCTTATTATTATTATTCGTCTCCTGTCCTAGTCCACTGTGTTCTTTCGATTATTATTATTATTGTCATTACTGTATTGCTGTTGTCCTTATTATTATTCGTCTCCTGCTTTATATATAGACAAAAGGTACAAAAATATCTTCCGTCTATTATAAACTACCTAGAATGTTATCAATATTTAGAATTTTTTAAGGAAATGAGAGGAGGAAAATAATAGGCGACTCTGACATGTTGTGTTGCATCCAATCCATCGATCTTAACTTTTATGGGTCTGCCACACAGTTTCATCAGGGTAAAAGGTTTGGTTTGTTTCAGCCATCCCAAGAAGTTTACTATCAGTATTCTTAACGGGAATGTAAATAAAGTTTTTTGTTCCTCGTTTTACGCCATACCTTTATTTATTTGTTTATGTCATTGTTTTTGCTTATGATTCATCTTGTTGTGAGGTTTTATGATTCGCTTAATGACTGTGTTTTATTTTCTTGTGAATGTGTTTTCGTTGTTTAAAAGAGAATTTGAGTCTATTTGTTTTGTTTTGTTAGATACGATCGTTTAATTTTCCATTGACCCTTTCTTCGTTTATTGCTAATTTACTTAATGCTTGAAGTTGTACGTATTGCCGAGTATGTTTGTTTATTCATGATTTTTTTTTTTTAGCTGAGCGTACAGCCGCACACACACTGATAAGAATTTGTATTTACCAACAAAACAACTTATCCTTTCGTAACTTTATATGTTTTTCACTGATAAAACAACTTATTACTTCGTTGTTTAACATATTTTGATCTTTAGAGAAAAATCTAGAGTGTGGGGAATATTTAAGTGGGTTTCCGAGTAACAATTGTATAAACAATATCCAACACAGGCCGACCGTTAGAGTTGCTACGCGGAGATAAACTGTTTTAAAGCTTAAATTCGGATGACTGATGCTGCAAAGCGGGATTCTTTTACGGTACAAATCCCAGCCGTTTCTACACAAAGTGAACTCTTTCCTGGACGCCTCTGAGCACTGTAGAGCGCTTTTGTGAGACTAAATCATGGTAATTTCTCCGAGAGACGAGCGGTTGGGTGTTCATGTTTGCATTACGACGCATTCTATTTGAGAAGAGTTGAATTACATGTAAACAATAACTCTATCAGTGTTATTAGCCAGAGTTAACGATATTTTTTTTTTATATATGTATACAGTATAAGCCGGACGCTTCCTACCAAAAGCTTCTCTCCCATATCCGGGCACCGAATGACCGCTGTTGCTGCCCCCAAAACAAACTGTTATTATTTATAAGCGGTCTAATCCTTATGACTTGTATCTGGACATTTTTTTTTCTCACTGGTAGATCTCTATTAATTATCGTTCATATGCGGACCATTTTTACCAGGTGATTACGGCTTAAATACTGTAACAGCATTTTAATCAACACGTGAAATGAACTTGGGTGCCTAATCTTCAGGTGATTCGATGCATCTCTCTCTCTCTGTCTCTGTCTCTCTTAACCATCTAACTACATAGGCCTTTGTAGTGCTTTAATGATGAATGACTTGGGATGTATTTGTGGTTTACTTGAAGGCTTATTTGAGAACTGAACAGAACAGTTGCCATTTTCTAAATACTCGTAACATAAAGCCAAACGACTGACTGAAATAAGTAGAGATAAAGTGATATTTTTCCTCTACCCTTTGATATCCATGTGTGTTATCCGTTCATTAAAAGATCTCGGAGCATGGATGAAGATCTTGGTTCATAGGATTCATTAAGGATTCGTTACTTTTATTACGCAATCAAAACCGTAGTGGTATGTAAATGTTGTGGCCTATAATTCATTCTCCAACAATATTCCAAACGAAGTGGAAGATAAACCCAGGAACAAAACACCCAAGGGAACTCATAGACTCGTATCATAAGGAAGTATCTGGTAAGAACAGCAGACATACCACCACAACCATACTCAGGATATGTTAAAATACTTCAGCCTGTGTTCCAGAATGTTTAGTACAGTAAGGGTCGCGGTACATTATTTACTGGGTGTATATTATGAGACGTTTAATACATCCTCAAGGTTCACACAGGTTTTATGGTGGTGGTCCAGTCTCCAATAAATATTATATACTGTATAATGTGTGTCATTGCTCTCACACCCTGTACAATATGGTGCGACCTATGAGACACCCTGTACACAATGTGCTTGAATACCTCTCACGCAAATGTGAATAATAAAGTGTGCGGCCAGACATACTGCCTCACACTCCTGTACTCACGCAGCTGTGAATAAGTTACCCTTTATGTATAGAACTAAACAAAGCATTTATTTGAAATTCTCTAACATTTTATGCCATAATATCCTGACCACGGGGGTTAGTTATACTGACCCTTTGTGAACTCTACTCTGTAATCTTTTTGCGCTACCGCTCACAGGATGCGTATGGGGTGCACAACAAACCAGGCGCTGTAAGTGGCAAAATTAAAAATGTACAATATGATGCACGACCAATGACACACCCTGTACAATATGGTGAACGACCTATGACACATCCTGTAGTATACAAGATGAAGAACGACTTATGAGACACCGTGTACATCTCTCCCTCTTTTTGCACTTGAAATATAAGAGCAAAGGCTCCTGCTGTCCGAGGCCGACCTCCATCTAGAAGACAGTGGCGGGTCACTCATCCGAGCCCTTCAGGAACACGACCTCCTGCCTGATATTGTTGTCACCCCTGCTGTTGGTTTGTCTCCTTCTCCCTGGCTGGATTTCCAACCTGAAGTGATTGCCCTCGGTGGACCGCTCCCGAAATCCCAGGTGAACCGTTATTCTCTGCAAATACCACCTCTCCAGGATCGCCCACTGGTCCCCAGGTAGGGTCGTCCTCTACACTGATGGTTCTGTTGACCCCGCTACAGGTAGGGCCGGGGCTGGTGTCTACATCTCCCGTCCTGATGCCCCTGGGCCTATCAAACTGTCTCTCAGAGCTTCTGACGGGGCATCCTTCACTCAGGCTGAACTAATAGCCCTCCTTGCTGCCCTTCTCGCTGAGGAAGAAGCAGATGGTTTCTGCCCCTTGCTTGTCTGCTGCGATTCCAGATTTGCTCTCGACGGGATCGCATTTGGATCAGGGGAAAATAAGGACCTCATCCTCCGAATACGAGGGCTAACATCCACAATTCAGGGTGCAGGCCGTCCTGTGACATTCCTATGGATACCTAGTCATGTCGGTATCTTGGGGAATGAGGCAGCAGATGGCCTTGCCAAGACTGGCTGCAACAAGGCCACACCTGACTACGTTATTCCTCGAACACTTTTACAGCTTAGGACCTAAATTCGCCGCAAACAGAGAGAAGCTCGGGAAGCAGCCATCCCCCTGGACTCCTCGCCCACCTGGTACGATGTCCTCCGTAAACTTCCTGACCTCTCGTATGTCTATGGGAAAGGGTCGCGGAAAGGGGACGTGATTGCTGCCCGTATCATCATTGGGTATGACTTTGCTTGGGAGATTGGTATCCCCGCATCCCCTGAGCAACTCTCTTGTGCATTATACAGAAGACCCGACAGCAGCACCCTTATCCACTACCTCCTAAGATGTCCCCACACACACAACGCTTCCGTGACGCCTGCTGGACCACCACTCCACGACCCCCTGACGGAGACACGATGATCCTCCCCATACTGGCCAGATATTACGTAAATAACATTGATTATGTGTTAAAGGAATATCCTTCCTTCCTTAGGCTTTAGTAAGCCCCTTTATAATATTTATACTGTATATACTTGTCACACTTGCCAGATGCTTCTGGTGTCATTGTACAGGGGTACCTGGTGACAGCACTAGCATCCCGCTTCCTCGATCAAGGAATAAACAATTGAAATTGAAAAAAAATTGAATTGAAGCGTAAAGGATCGTCTCCGACACAGCCGTAATTGTTGACAGGTGTAAACAAGACCCTCACTAGCCCCGTGTTGTATTATAGAGGGGTGGCGAGGAGGGTGTGGTCGTGTTGTTGTACATGTGAAGTGATGGACGATACAGAATAACGTTGTAAAGTGTTATAGGATACAATAAATACGGTAATGCGGACTTATGCGGTTAAAGATACAAAATTAGATATAAAAATTGATTTAATATTATTTTTTTAAAGAACTAGAACAAAATATACTGAAAATTATCTTAATTTACTAAAACATAAGATAGTGTTGTGGTCATAACAAAGGGAATACGTGCCTAAGGAAGAAGACACAACAGAGAACGAGAGAAGGGAGAGAAAAGAAAAAATAATAACGTATAAAGATATAGAGAATAATAGACAATAATTAACACCTACAGACATTTTCATCAACTCAAGATTTTTATTTAGGGGTAAAAATTTTCCTCGAAACATAAATAAGAATAAATGGTGATGAAGATGGGAGAGGAGGAGGAGGAGGAGGAAGGGAAGTTGATGATGATGGTGCACAGTGGTGGAGGAAGAAGTGTGGGTGGGTGGATAAAGAGACAGACAAATTAAGCATTAAGACAGACCGAGGGAATAAGGAAGAGAGAAAAAGAGAAAAGACTGAGTGGGAGAGAAAAAGAGAAAGACAGAGAAAAAGAAAGAAAGAAAGAAAGAAAGAAAGAAAGAGAGAGAGAGAGAGATCATGTAGTTCATTAAGGTTGACTTTAGTTATTATTATTATTATTATTATTATCATTGCCTTACATCCATTAATTAACAAGAGCTATATCCAGCCGCCCACGCAAACGCTCTACACTAATTGGGGTTAAATATAATACGTAGATAAAGTCGAGTACAAACTTTAATGGCTGCTTCAACCATTATGACGTCCAATAACACACTAGAAAGATAACGACAAGCCACGATATGTATGTATGTATGTATGTATGTATGTATGTATGATGGGTCGTCGGTGATCGTTAGGGCTGAGTAAACTTTTGGTGATTTAAGGTAAAAAACTAGCAGTGGTTGAATGGCCGCCTACAACTCACGTAACTACCCGGTTCATCCACCCAGTATAGTTCCCCTAGTTTATTCCTCTCTCTATATATATGAACAGTAAACCCACCACCCTCCCCCCTGCCCCTCAACTCCGCTTTGGTTACACTTGTGAAATAGTTGAGAAATATGTTACAGATACTCAATGGCAGGGTGAGGGGTGAAGGATGTGATTGCTGGTAGTGGTGAGTGAAAGACGTCAGCACCCTGCAGCCACCTAGTATAGTACTGGTGGTTCGTGAGTGTACATGAGAGAGAGAGAGAGGGGACGTCCTTGTCATCTCAATCTTCCCTTTAGTCACTTTCTGATTGAAGGGAGGAGAAAACATGGCCGGGAGGGGAGAGGGGAGAAGGGGAAAGGGGGAAAAGGGGAAAGGGGAAAAGGGGGGGGGGGAGCTCAAGATGGCAAGCTAAGTTTAGGTTACGACTGAACAAAATTGTCGCACAGAACAGACGCTGAGTGTTGTTTATGCCTCGTTTTACCCCACCAAGATCTCGTAACGCGCTTCTCCAGAGCTTCAAAAACGACTGCTTGAAAACATACTGCACTCTTTGTTGATGACTAGAGGGAGGGAAGGAGGGAGGGAATGAGGAACGAGATGAGAGAGGGAGGGAGAGGGGGGGGGGGCAGGGAGAACACGAGGAAGAAAGAGTGAGAATGAGAACAAGAGGGAGGAGAGAAGAACATGAGAGAGAGGAGGGAAGTAGAGAAAACATGAGACACGAAGGATAGAAAAACTAGAGGGAGGGAGAGCAAGAGAGGATGGTGGAAGAGAGAGGAACGGTAAGAATGACGAGAAGAGATGAGAGGAACGGAAGGGAGAGAGAGAAGAACGGGGAGAGAGAGAGAGAGAGAGGAAAGAGATGAATGAATGAAAAACACACATAACCCCCCCCCCCCCCAATCATATATCTACGCCACCATGAATTTTCGGAAACTACCATGTAATAAATTCCTAACAGAACGATGTAAAAAAATAATAAAAATAAAACGGATCACTAAGTAAAACAGAACTCTGACAGGCTTATTAAGTAGCTGTCAACATATCAACACAGTCAGTCAATGGCACACGCGTCTAGGTAACTGGTATACGTAATTAGCTGTCTACTATAATGTTATTACTAGTTGTACGAAACATTTTAAAAGCTATACGTAATTGTAGCTTAATCAAGTGTGTGTGTGTGTGTGTGTGTTCCCTCAGTAATGTAATATACCAGAACAAGGTACATTCTGACCACTAATTTATACACACTTATTTATGGGTGACATCAGTGTATGTCATCTGAAATATAATATAATCCAATCTAATATAATATAATATAATATAATATATAATAACCCATAATATACTCTCGGTCAAACTTAATCTCGTTTTAAACCTGTCACTCAATCCTTATGTACAACGGGTTACCTGATATGATAATTAGGCAGAGTTCTATGTGATAACGTTATCGGCGCCAGGAAATTATACTGATAAGGTTGACGCGTTACCCAGCTGATAAAACACAAGCATTGGCTGATGACTGTTTGATGTGAGGGAGATGGAGAGGGGGGGGGGGGGAAGGGAGGAGAAGGGGGAGAAAGGGGTGGAATGGTCAAGGAAGGGAGAGGCAGGGAGGAGAGGTAAGAGAGGTGAGGGGGGGAATAGGAGAGATAGAGGAAGAGAGGTAGGGAGAAGGGGCAAGGGAGAATATAATAAAAAGCGTTAGATAGGAAGGCACGTGAGAGAGAGAGAGAGAGAGAGAGAGAGAGAGAGAGAGAGAGAGAGAGAGAGAGAGGTTAGTAAAGACTCGTTCCTCCCTCACTGAAAACTGCAACACATAACAGAATTTACATACGCCAAATAAACACACGATTTTATTCATCTGAGGACACACACACACACACACACACACACACACAGCAATACACATTCATTCCCCCCAAGAGAAATTAAAGCAAAAATAAAATACTCTCTCCCGATATATTACTCGAGGTGTATAAAAACAATTGATTAAGTAATTTCGTGCAATAAAGTCGTATAATTACATGTGTTTTTATTACAACCCGACGCCGTCTCTCTCACTACACAAAGACCTTGCTTGTTTACGTTTTGAGTGAGAGGGGATACGGTACTAATAGTGTTTGCATAAGTTGACCAAGCGTTGCGGGTTTAAGTTACTGTGGATCGGGGAATATTATTATAATAATAATAAAAATAATAATAATAATAATAATAATAAAAATAATAATAACAATAATAATAATAATAATAATAATAATAATAATAAAAATAATAATAACAATAATAATAATAATAATAATAATAACTACAACAATAATAAGTCAAGACAACAACAATAATAATAAAACTACTGCAATAATAATAGTCATAACAACAATAATAATAATAGCTCAGGGTACCATCACTTCTCACAGAAACTCGGCATCAGCGAAATCCTAGAGCTTCCCATAGTTGCGTTTGATTAACAAGAGGGGGAGGAGAGTTTGGCTTCAAAAACAGCCTTCAAATTTATCTGGTAGTATAGGCAGCATGTGCTTCCCTATCCCACCCCGCCTCCATGTGCCGTGCGAAGCTTGTGCCCCGAGGATATGCATTAGGGTTTGTTTTTAAAGAGTAATATTTGGTTTCCGACAACTGCACTTTATACATATATATATATATATATATATATATATATATATATATATATATATATATATATATATATATATATATATATATATATGTTTACTCAGGGAATACGTGATTATTTATATTAATTATCGTAGTAGTGTAGATTTAAATTTAGGCACGTTATGTTTTGTTCGCCAGACTATGTGATGACGCACATGTTTCTCACAGCCGGAAGAGGAATTCTTCTTTGCTGTCATCGAATTTATCCGTTCTAATTATTTATTAAAAACTACAAGAAAAAATATATAAATAATCGCGACACCGTTTGTCACTTGTTTCCTCCATCATCTCCCGAGTCAAGAATTTTTACCTCAATATTGTTCACGATATAATATATTTAGTTCTGACATTGTAATACTTGGTCTTCAATGTTCTATAAAAATGTGTAGCTATGATGATATTCTTGGGTATTCTCGACACATATACTTATTTCTCTGACACTAGGATATTACCTGGACACTAGAATATTACCTGGTCACTAGGATATTACCTGGACACTAGGGTATTACCTGAACACTAGGATATTCCAAACGTGATTATTTCCCTGACACATTCCCTGGACATAGAAGACAAGTGGTATGAGGAAGACAAGTAATTTCCTCATGTCTTCCTTGCTGGTCTAGAAATCTTACTTACCGTACAAACACAAAAGCGAATCAACAAGAATATCTGATAATAGTAACTGGCTAACATGGGAAGACTATTTTTACCCTAGTGCTATTTAATTTGTATTATTTCCTTTACTTTCTTTCTATCTTTATTACTATTGTTTATGTACTATTTATTCATCTATATCATTATAATACACCAAAGACAATGTGGGTGCCATTACATAAATAATAATGAAGTTTGGGTCATTATTTATCAGTCGAGTAAAGTGAAGGGCAAGCGAAGGACAACAATTTCCTCGGGAGTAAATTATTATTTATCGAACGTTTGTATTCAGTCTCGCGCTCTGTGTCTGTCCGTGTCTCTTCCCTTCATGTCATAACACATCGCTACCATTAAAAAAAAAGGGTCAGTTGAGGCTTTGCATGGTGTAGCATCTATAGGCATGTAATCATTGTGAGAGGTAAGGATAGGACGGGGGTTCGGGGAATTGCCAGATGCTGTTAAAATTAGTTCTTGTTTGTGAAATCCAGAACTCGAGCTTTGGGTAGATTTATTTTAACACAAGGTTAGCTAATAGTGCCATGCTTATAAATAAATAAATAAATAAATAAATACCCGTAAATAAATATATAAGAAATCAATACTTGTATTTTATATATAGTTCATCAGCATTTATGTTTGTGGGATTACTACAGAAATGAGTAAATTACAGTACTGTACTAGTAAAAAAAAAAAATTATTATTCTGTCAGCCAAGGATATATTAGTCCACTTACCCAACTAAAGACGTTACAGCCTATTTCATAATCATCTCTTTAACGCAAACCTAATAATTACGTTCGCAAGTTAAAATCATCTTATAAACTAACTTACATAAGCCAATGATTCCTTTATAACCTTATAAATTCAAGCCAGAGCACCATTAATGTTTTTGTAAGCCTCTGTTTAACTGATTAACTGTTTTAATACATAATTTAGCCATGTCGTATTTCTTAGGTGTTTCATTAAAGTCAGGAGCCAAGATACTGTTCATTACACGAGTGTTTGAGCACCGCGCTGAAGCTTTTAACTGTGTTACTAACTCCATCAGCACACAAGAGAACCACCCGAGTGTGAACCATTGTGAGGACTCGTGGAGATGAGCGAGAGGATCACCACCAGGGTACTGTACTGTATTTCCTCCACTTATAACTGACTCAAGTTATTACTGTTGGAAACTTACAGTTCACAATTGTAGATCAAAAGGCACCGATTTATACCTTTTAATTTAATCACCGGAATTGGTTATTTTGCAAAATGAGCGGCACGCGTATTGGTAATATTGCAAAATAACTTATAGACAGACAACCTAAACTAACCTAACTTTATGGTTGAATAAGGTTAGGTTAGGATGGCTCGTGCAGCTTGATACACAGTTAAGTGTATCACTGTTCTTTTTTTTAATAACTTTGGACTATGTGCTGACCTAACCATAAGGTAAGGTTAGTTTAGTTTGTCTGTTTCTAAGTTATTTTGCAAAATTACGAATATGCATGGCGGTCATTTTGCAAAATAACCGATTCCGCAAAAAAATGTAAAACACACACACAATATATATATATATATATATATATATATATATATATATATATATATATATATATATATATATATATATATATATATATATGTGGTTTATTTAGTTAGCATAAAATATGCAATTCAAATAGGACCAACTGACAGCTACGCACTCGGTAAACAAACAAACACTGTTTGCGAAACACACAAACTCTCACTGTTGGTGCCGACACAACTACAATACAATATTTAAAAATCTTTTTGTAGAATGCACGTTGATCCTTTCTGCTAAAAATACAAAAAAAACCCTTATCACAAGTCTTTCTGATCCAAAAGATCAACACGTTTACATGTAATATTTGCTGTATAAGCCATACGTCAGCCCATTCGTCTGGACTTCACGAACACTACTGCAGGTGGCCTCTGACGTAACCTTTACCTAAGTTTTTCAAAAGTGACTCGGGTCTACACCTTCGGATAATAATATCAGTAATAATAGTTTGGTCAGTATCCTGTCATGAAGTTACCTTGAACTCTTCTCTCAGAGTCAATAACCGGCCATCAAAGTGATTTGTCTATAATTTATTCTGCAATACCTGTTGTGTAAGTCTACACTGGTGAGGTCAACTCTTCCCTCTACGTGATACTTTAAACAATATTACTTTTTAACAATGACCTTTTAATGCTAACCCACAACCCTGCAGAATTAATCAAGTGTAAACCCTACAGTACACGTCACAAGTGTTGTTGAATTACGTGGTTAGATATTGTACACAGCGCATTTGTAAACACACTTTTAATACAAGTAGCACCTTTCTCAAGTGTGACCATTAGACACCACACAGTAGGACTGGCACCTCTCAAGTGTCGTTTATTCTATAAGTTTGCAAATGTCACTTTTTGTATCTCGTTTAAAAGTATTAATTGACACCAACTGGCAAGTGGTGTCGCGAGCACTACTATGTGTTATAAAAAAAAGTTACAAATATTTACTTAAAAAGTTTGTCTCACGTACTGTATATTACTATCACCCACGACCGTTCTAATTGGGGTGTTGATGTTCTAGTGATGTTTTTTTAGGAAGGGGAGAGAGGAGGTACAACAAGCGAGGGGACAAAACGATCGCCTCTTGTTTTTATTGGGGGGAGGGGTGAGGAGGTTTGCGCCCTGGGGTCCACCTGACTGTCGAGTGAAAACCTTACTTTAAAGTTTGGGGGTTAGAGGAGGTCGAGTTCAGTTTTGGCCAAATAACCTCCTTGCGTACAGAAAACCTTAGTATCCAAAGGACTGATGACAATGACTTCCAGGTATCGAATAAACACGGCTAGAGACTTATGAACCACACTATATTGTTTTCTTCCACATTTTTTAAATAATTTATCAAAAATTAAATTTATCGTAATATTTGAGAATTTTTCGTGTGTAAACAAAGTAAATGACATGACCAAGGAGAATTATTTAACAAAACCAAAAACTTAAAACAGTGAGGCACGAACCTAAACCAGATTTAAGGGGTTAGTTTATCGGTCAAAAATCTTAAGTTATCGTTTTATCAGTCTTTGGTTTATTGATCACTGATAGTTTTACGTTGATCACAAAAAAAATCTAAATTTTATATGTTAATTTAACACAAGCAAGTGTACCTGAGCATTTTATCGAGACTATACTAGGCTTTCCTTAATTCATTAATGATTCATCTACGTCAAGACACCAGCCACAGACACGTACAGTCACAGCCACATGACATTATTACTAAGAGTCCTTAAACTCCTGCTATCCTTCACCTGAGCTGGATAATAATTTGTGTAAAGAAATTGGTAACAAATAATGGTTGGGGAAACAGCCTATTATACTATCATCACTGGTTCTAGATATTCCATTTACTTTCGCAGTGAGACAACATATCTTATCCAAGGAACTAGTCAGTCTTACCGTAATGTTGTAGAATGTAGATCTCCTCTCCCGCTCGTGTTCTGGCGTTACCACCTCTTCGTCAGAGTTACATCTGATGTTTTTATCGAATGACAGTTCGGTAGGTCTTGCCAAACAGTATACAGAGGAGTGTTGGCTTTTAACACAAAAAGTTCAGAGGCAGTCACTAAATAATTTTTCGTATGTATAACTTTTGTAAATGTACTTTTCGAGTTACAATAAAATATGTATAATTTATCTTATAATTTGAGGTATACCCACGTGGTGTGAGTTGGCGGAGGGAGCGGCGATACACCAGTACGGTTTACCTGTAAGATAGACACTAACTCGGTGTCGGTAGTCTGTACAGCGGTGGACGAGAGGGGCCTGGGTCGAGGGTGGTTGACTGAGTTGCCGGGTGTCATTTTCCACTCAGGTTGTAACGCTCCGAGCGCGGAAAACTATCATAAATTCATTTATTTTTTAGAATCTATTACATATTTGATGGTAAAAAAGAGCGTTACTAATCAAAGTGGAAATTATACCCAGCTAATGACCATGAAGATAAAACATAAAACGGTTCAGAGTGAAATTAATGTAAGCTTCCGATATTTTGAAGGTATTACTGTCTATACGCATTATCCACTAAAACACAGACTATCACAAAGCGTAAGGTCATCTCGTCAACATATTACAAGTCGGCTTTATCTAATGATACACAAGGGTGAACAAAGACACGGCCTGTTATGAAATAGGTTGGAGTTGCCATACACAGCCTCACCCTATCACAACACTTAAGTTATACCAAGATTTCACAACTATTACACCAGAGAAGTTACCTCCAAGAACTGTCTGTACTTGCAGTTTCTTTGGATTAAGGTTACGTCACCTTAAGCCAAGTAAACAATGTGTTTTTGCTCGTAACAAGGCTAATAAAGTACTTGGGTTCATAATAAGGAGTGTTAGTTACAAGACTAGCGAGGTCATCCTAAAACTGTATCTTGCTCTTGTGAGACCACACCTGGATTACGCAGTTCAGTTCTGGTCACCGTATTACAGAATGGATATAGAATCACTGGAAAGAATTCAGAGGAGAATGACAAGACTAATCCCGGGCATTAGGAACCTTGAGTATAGAGACAGGTTAAAGCATCTTAATTTGCACTCCCTCGAGAGACGTAGAGCGAGGGGCGACCTGATAGAGGTGTATAAGTGGAAGGCAGGGCTAAACAAAGGGGACATTACAAAGGTACTCAAACTATCCAACCAGGAGCCAACTCGTAACAATGGTTTTAAATTAGACAAATTTAGATTTAGGCGTGAAATAGGTAAACACTGGTTTGGAAACAAGAGTAGTAGATGAATGGAACAAGTTACCAAATATCATCATTAACTGGAATACGCTGAATAGCTTCAAACATAGGTTGGATGCTTATATGAGCAACAGGGGTTGGTTGTAAATGTGACTGCCCAGTATGGGCCAATAGGCCCGCTGCAGTTTCCTCCATTCTTATGTTCTTATTGGTGCCAAAATACACTTATCACCTGTGTTCCTGGCTATAGATTCCCTCAAGAACTCTACTAAACCCCAAAAAAGTATTTCCATGATCCAAGAAAAGAATCAAGTCGAACTGAGATGCAACACCAAAGCTTCCCGGTCCTTCAACACCCTCGACCTCCCTGGCAGCAGCAGTAGTGGCGGGGCCTAGCAATCAGAGGCCATAATGAGGAAGCGAGTAAACCAAAGCTCTCTCAGATCAGATTGTCAGCCATTATCTTGATGCTGCTGAGTCATTGTTAAAGCGCCTCTCAATGCCAAACCGTTCCCATTGTCACAGCCTCTTCCTCTCAATGCCAAATACACCAGGCAACCACCGCACCAAAATGACCTGCTAGACATCACAGGAAACCTAACTCGTTCATCCTTTAAGACGCCAGGTTTTCAACCATTACCAAGTAGTGATTGTGATATATAATGAAGTTACATTACAAAGAAAACAAGCTAATTAGAGATATGAAGAATTATTCAGCAGTTATATATTTCATAATCTGATAATTACTGTAATGGCTTGTCAGGATGTGGTTGGTAATGCTGATTTCTTCCTTTATCTACCTATCTACCAAAATGTACTGAGTGACCTGAGGACTAACACACTAGGGAGGGTGACCTGAAGACGCCTCTCAGTTCCCAATCCATTATCTGCCCCTCACTAACCCCTTCACTACTGGACGCCACTTTTAACATTCTATTTGGCTCACGCAGGAGAGTTTTATACAACACAGAGAGACCCTCGTACCCAGGAAGTTAATAATGATAGTAATAATGATAATATAAACATGATCATGAAAACAACACTAAAATAACAATTGATAATGTGTGTTTTTATGTTCACACCTTTACACTTTACAATAAGGTCCTAAGCAAGTGTATGAAAATTTTAGAATAAATTTAGTCTACTGTCATGTAAATAACTATTACAAACACAACAGTTGATTGATGGTCCAAACACCTTGCTTCTTATCCCCCGCCCACTGATGACGTCATTTCCAGAATCACAAAAAACACCGGGTCGAGCATTGAATCAATTCCCTCAATGATATTCAGTAAAGTAGTAAGCAATTAAGCTTTATCAAGTGGTTAATTATTATCAATTTGGGTTATTTTCTCTTTAGTGGTTCATTAATAATGTTTAGATCTTCTTCAGTAAAGTGGAATTTAGGCGGTTGATGGTTTAATATGATGAGTCGAGGCTTCATTCAGATGTCTCAAGAGATGATATTGACAACACACGCCGACCCACCTCATTCTGCGTTATGCTGCTGGTGACTGCTTCTGACGCGTTCTCTACTGCTGGCTGACGGCTGCTGATGCTACTAAGTGCTGGTGATGCTACTGGGTACTGCTGGTTGCTGACGCTAGTGGGTGCTTCTGGCTGACGGCTGCTGACGCTAGTGGGTGCTGCTGGCTGACGACTGCTGATGCTACTAAGTGCTGGTGATGCTACTGGGTACTGCTGGTTGACGGCTGCTGACACTTGTGGGTACTGCTGGCTGATACCTACTGACACTACTGGCTGACGGCTCCTTATGCTGACGAGTAAAGCCCGTTGACGTATATTTCCGGCTGACAGAAAGTTACGCAAAACAGTGATATTTTAGACGTCAGACTTGAGGGAACGAGTCACGTTAGGGGATTTTTTACAGAAGAAAACTTTTTTTTAGTTCACGAAGAGAAAGAAATGGAGGAATTGCAAATGTCCTACTTTTGGTATTATTTTTTGTGAACACCGCCATGTTCGTCTTCCACCCATTATTAACCACATACAGTATAAACAAACTGATCCTAAACCAACAAACGTAAACTCATATTTGATAAAACAAAATACTTCAGTCCTAGGAAGGTAGATCGGGTTGGGTAGGTCTGGTTGGTTTACCTTCTCATCCACGTCGCTGCTGGGGAAATGTTGATGCTGTCTACTGTAGGTATAAGACGCCGCTAAGGCACAATAGCTGAATACGAAATTGACAGTAAATCCTTGATATTGTGTTTATTTATTTTTTTTCATTATTTTTTTTTTTTTGGACGTCAGGGTAAATGTTCCGTAGTGACCATCCACGGAAATTACTTTCAAAAGTACTTATATCGTGTCTCACTGTTTCACACGAATATGACTTTCATTTCCAGCGGAAATTCGTACTTTTGGAGTACTCCCCAATACCAACATTGTAGGATTAAAACACACAACACGACTGGCAAATATCGGTCGGTATACATGTCTAACTTAACCTAACCAGAAAACCAGAAGGGCCTGACCTAACCTCCTATCCATGGAGGCAGAGCCCCAGGTGTGTTAACCTAACCTAACTTTACCTAGCCAAAACTTACCTTAATTATCAGTTGGAGGAAGATAAAGTGATGCCACTTGAAGAAGGAAGTGGTGCAGTATTGTCCAACCATTTGCCATTGAACGCGGAAACCCACATACGGGATATTTTGTTTCCCTTCGGTCAGTCTTTTACTACAACACTAAACGTGACGTTTTTGACGATACAAACAGTTCTGAATTACTTCTTGGAGACTTGACTGAACCAAGGACGGAGACCTAAAGAGGTCAACAGCTGCGGCTACTTTTCAAATACTTGCCAGTCTTCCAACGAACCGTTACACACACACACACACACACAAGCCACCTTCCCATTAATTCAAATTCGTGTTAGTGTAGTGGACGTCTCCCCTACAAGCTGCCACGCACCACCTGTTACCTCCAGCACCAGACTGTCTATCATATAACTTATATATTATACAAGAAAACCACATTAGAGTTTCCTTCCATCCTGAGTGCTAGACAACTTTAATATCTCGATACCCCTACAATGGTGACTCCCGGAGATAAGCACTCACACAGGATGGAGGACGGACGGATCTCTCTGCCGATTTTCAACCACAACGTCGAGGACTGGCTTGACCATGTGGAAGCAGCCCTCGCCGGCTCACGAGCGACCGACGAACAAAAGTATTGCGCCCTGCTTTGTGCCTTACCCACGGAAGTGGCCACGCGGGTCTCACAAACCATTTCCAACCCTCCAGATCACAACAAATTCGCTACCCTGCGGGCTGCCTTGAAGACGTGTTATCAACAGACCAGCCCCAATCTCCTGCAAGATCTATCCTCTACCTCCCTCGGGAACTCAACCCCGGGACGTCTCTGGGAGGAGATGTGTCGGCTGAACTCCCGTCACACAGACAGACTCCCCGACTCTATCCTGCGCCAGCTTCACGCACAAAAGCTACCCACAGAAGTACGCAACATCCTGTCCGCAGTAGATTACTCTACGACACCGGAACTATATGCAACCGCGGCAGATAGAATTTTTAACGAATGCGCTGCTGCACCCCTTGCCGCCACGGTCACACCAGTACCTACCATCGAACTTGTAAGCCGGGTCAACGCCCCTCAGCCGAGCAATTCCTCACAAGACATCAAGGACCTGTTGCAAATTTTGAACCGCAGGATGGACACTGTTGAGCAGTTCTGCTCCTCCATACCCGCTGCTGCGCCGGTTCCTGACTCACATACTACGCCATACAAGTTCCGACACACAGCAGCCAACCCCCAGCACAACAAATTTACCCTCTGCTGGTATCACCAGACTTTCGGCCGCTATGCTCGAAACTGTGAGCCCTATTGCACCTATTCGGGAAACGGCAACACCGGAGGCTGGTAGACGCCTCAACCTCCGTCCCTCCAGGCGTCTCATTACTGCGCGTCACCGACCGCACCTCCGGCAAGAAGTTTCTCATCGACACCGGTTCATCGGTCAGCCTCATCCCTCCCTCACTACGAGACAAGTCAAAGCAACCCTCGTATGACCTGTTCGCTGCCAACGGTACCTCCATCGCCTCCTACGGCGTACGCACCCTCGCCTTAGACCTCGGTCTGCCCAAGACTCTGCGTTGGTTATTCGTGATAGCAGACGTGTCTCAACCCATCCTTGGTTTCGACTTCCTCACCTTCCACAAGCTCGGCGTCAAACCAAGTCATCTATGCCTCATTCATGAGCCTACAGCACGCAAGATCCAGGGTTCTCGTGCCAGACACACGGACGCTATCACCTGTCTTGCGCCTTCCAACGAGTTCTCCTCCCTGCTCGACGAATTCAAGGAGCTTTTCTCACCCCGAGTCTCCCTACCCCCACCACCTACGTCGGGAATTTTCCACCACATCGAAACCAAAGGACCACCTGTCTTTTCACGCCCTCGCCGCCTGCGCCCTGAGCTCCTGTACACAGCCAAAGCAGAATTCAACAAACTACTGCAAGACGGCATCATTCGCCCTTCAAGGAGTCCCTGGGCATCGCCTCTTCACATGGTTCCTAAGCAAACACCCGGCGAGTGGAGGGTGTGTGGCGACTACAGAGCCCTGAATCTCGTCACCAAACCTGACAGGTACCCTATTCCGCATGTCCAGGACTTTCACCACAAACTTCATGGCAAGACTATCTTCTCGAAGATCGACTTGGAGCGTGCCTTCCACCAGATCCCAGTAGCACCGGCAGATACCCAGAAGACAGCCATCACCACTCCGTTCGGACTCTTCGAGTACACTTTCATGAGTTTTGGCTTACGCAATGCAGCACAGACTTTCCAGAGGTTCATGGACCATATGCTTCGCGACCTCGATTTTGTCACCGTCTACATTGACGACATCCTCGTCGCATCTTCGACGCCTGCCGAGCACCACCACCACCTACAACTCCTTCTCCAACGCCTGCAGAACAACAACATGAAAGTTCATCCTGCTAAGTGCGTCTTTGGAACCTCGGCCATCGATTTCCTCGGTCACAGAGTCTCGCCCAGTGGCATACAACCCCTACCACAGAAGATAACCGCGATTAGGGAGTTCCCCAAACCTGAAACGGCGAAGAAACTCCGGGAGTTCCTGGGTTTAGTCAACTACTACCACCGCTTCATTGACAAAGCTGCCACCGTCCTAGCCCCCCTACACGACCTTCTCAAGGGACGCCCAAAGAAGTCTCACAAGTCTCTCATGTGGACTCAAGAGGCTACTACGGCATTCACCACTATCAAACAGCACATCACACGCCTCACCCTCCTGGCCCACCCCGCACCTAACGCCCGGACCACTCTCACAACAGACGCTTCTTCTACTGCAGTGGGCGCCGTCTTACAGCAGGAGATCAACGGAACTTTCATGCCCGTTGCTTTCTTCTCACAACGGCTTCAACCACCACACCTCAAGTACAGCGCTTTTGATCGAGAACTCCTGGCCATATACTTGGCTGTCAGACATTTCCAACACTTCCTCGAGGCCCGTCAGTTCACCATCTTCACTGATCACAAGCCCCTCGTCCACGCTTTCGCTTCAGCTTCCCAGTCACATACACCTCGTGTCCTGCGCCACTTGGCTTACATCTCGGAGTTCTCCAGCGACGTCCAACACATTAAAGGCAGCCACAACGAGATCGCCGACGCCCTCTCTCGTTGTATATCCACCATTCTTCCCTCATCTCCACCCATTGATTATGGGCAGCTAGCCGCGGCTCAAGAGAAAGACGAAGACCTGGCAGCTTACAAGACATCCCCCTCAGGCCTCATACTCCAAGAACTCCCTGTTCCTGGCACAAAGATAAAATTGTGGTGCGACGTATCCTGTGGACAGCCTAGACCGTTCGTGCCTCACGTCCACCGCCGCGCTGTTTTCGACCGCATCCATGGTCTCAGCCACCCGGGTGTGCGGGCCTCCCAGCGCCTCCTCACGCAACGTGTCGTCTGGCCCGGCATCAAGTCTGATACTAAGAAATGGGCTGCCCAGTGCCTAGCCTGCCAGTCCTCCAAAATACATCGTCACATACGGGCCCCCTTACAAGCCTTTCCTATTCCCAAAGGACGTTTTCAAGTAGTACACCTCGACATCGTGGGACCTCTTCCATCATCCTACGGTAGCACCTACATCTTCACCTGCATCGACCGTTTCACCAGGTGGACAGAAGCAATTCCCATGCCCAACGCTACAGCAGAGACTACTGTCCGCGCCTTCATGTCCGGTTGGGTTTCCCGTTTTGGCCCCCCCGCTACCGTAATCACTGACCGAGGAGTACAGTTTGAGTCACAACTCTGGCAGCACCTCCTACAGTTCCTCGGCACGTCTAGACAACGCACTACAGCATACCACCCTCAAGCCAACGGCATGGTAGAACGTTTTCACCGGCAGCTGAAGGACGCACTCAAGGCACAGCACGACCCTTACAGCTGGACTGATGCGCTTCCCTTAGTGCTCCTCGGCATCCGTGCGTCACACAAGGAGGATATGGACTGTAGCCCAGCAGATCTGACACTAGGCGAGCCCCTTCGGCTACCCGGGGATTTCTCACTCCCTCCTGATCCCAATCAAGCCACTCCAGCCGTTCGTCACGACTTACTCCAAAAGCTACGACAAGCAGTTTCTGCATTCAGAGCTACTGCTCCACGCCAGCCTACTCGGCGCCCTGAACACATCCCTCCTGCACTACTCACAGCCGAGTATGTTTTCGTCAGGCATGATGCTCACCGCAACCCATTACAACGCCCCTACGATGGACCCTTCCAGGTGGTTACCCGTTCTGCAAAGTTCCTGACAATTATCCGGAATGGCAGACATGACACCGTCAGCATAGACAGAGTCAAACCGGCCGCCTTACCCGTCGGGCCCCCAGCCCAGCAGCACCATCAACAAACTACGCCTGCACCAGTCCACCCGCAGTTACCACCGGCAGCAACACCACGCCCACGACATTTCTGGGCACCCTCTTTTCACCCTCATGTACAACCTGCTCCTGTCATAGAACCTGAACCTGTAGTAAGCCTCCCTCCTATCATAGAACCTGCTCCTGTCATAGACCCTCCTCCTGTCATAGAACCTGAACCTGCTCCTGCCATGGACCCTCCTCCTGACGCAGCCCCTGCAGCAGCAGGAGCACAACAACCATTGCTTGTACAACCTCCTCTAATCCCAAACCCTCTTTCTCCTCCTAATTCTCCCACAGGTTTTGTGTCACTGGACGGAGTTGTTACACGTAGCGGTCGAGTCGTACATACACCTGCCCGGTATGTGTTATGTGTGGGACACAACCCGGACAACATCCAGCCTCCCGCCGCGCCGGGAGGGGAGGGGGAGTATTGTAGTGGACGTCTCCCCTACAAGCTGCCACGCACCACCTGTTACCGCCTTCCCTAGCAACCAAGCGTATCCGCATTCCATTGCCCGCCGTATCCTAGCAACGGAACTAGTCACCGGCTACTTCTCGGGTTTTTCCACCATGACTCATAGCCGCTGCTGGGTGTATATAAGCTCTGTCTCTCCATTGAGATGCATTCTGACCAATCTTCTTGAACAAGCAACATCTCCTCCAGCAAGCTCCACACTGTTAACATTTCATTCAACCAGGAGGCCAGCAACAGGCAACATCTTCTCTAACGGAGCTCCTGCACACATACCTCCTTCGACAAGCTACTCACCGCACGTCTCTACCAAGCAGCCCCTCACCACACAGCACCTCCAGCACCAGACTGTCTATCATATAACTTATATATTATACAAGAAAACCACATTAGAGTTTCCTTCCATCCTGAGTGCTAGACAACTTTTATATCTCGATACCCCTACATTAGACTTGCGCTGATTGGCTGAGTAAGAAATCGACATCGACACCAAAGACTATATACGAAATATAGGAAAGCTCGTACTAAAGCTATTGAATTAACTGCGCCGCAAAGCCGGAATCAGCGCCATCTTTCAGCAGGGTCCAAAATAAATTCTAGTTCCTACTCTGCGCCATGCTAGGGTGCCAACCCGGGGATAAGTAAAGGCCGCGTTCATAGTCCGTTTATTGGCGAAGATGGCAGAGGGGGGGTGGGGGGGGTGGGCAAGACATGTCCTCACACCGAGACGTCTGACTCAGAAGTTCTGGCTGAGCAGTGAGCTCCGCATCCGTTTGAACCGATACAGTGATGCCAAACCGGCATACACCCCAACATTCATATATTGTGTTAATTATGCATTATATATACACTCAACTGTTCCTGTTTTCGAGGGAATCGATGAAATATAAAAGTAGGATGAATTTCTTTGGATTTTCCGCACTGGAAATACGGGTGAGGCATGGCTGCTGTGTACAAACTTGGCGCCACCGAAGTTGACGTGTTCGGTAAACAAACAAACAACGTTCTCCCCGATACCAACGCCATCTGCCTCGGAGGCCCTTACTACACGCACATCCAAAAGCTCGAGCTTTCCTTTCCCTGGTATAGTCTTTGGTAGACACTTCCGCTGATTGGCTGAGTTAGAAGTAAACAAAAAATTTACCCGCGAATTTTTTATTTATTAAGAGAAATAAAAAAAAGTGAAACTAACGCGAAAACTACAAATTTACGCCGGAAAGGCAATAGAGTAAAGTTTTAGTTTTGGGGGTTTGCTGTACTGTATCTCCTTACAGTATATAAAAATCCATAAAGTTTCATGAACGGTCACTCCGAAATGTTAACCCAAGTCAGCTGTAATACTGTACTCGCATCCTGCAGGCCATGTCAGCTGTCATTAAAGTCGTCCAGGTTACACCCTAACAGTATTGGGTAACACAAGATGTGCTGTCTTACTAAAACCTCTACTGTTGTATTTCTTTGTGTGTGAACCTCTGTTCTGCGTGGCAGTGAGAAGTGATACCACCCTCAGTGTCAAGACCTGACTGAATTACTCAGAATAGGCAAACTGTACTACAAGCTTTGTCAATAAATTTGTTAAACTAACTACTGTTAGTTATCGTAAATACTGAACCTTTACTCTGTTGTGTACTGCTTTTCCACACCATGTGATTTGTTCGAAAGTTTATCCTTTATTTATGGTGATTTTTCAGTAATCTTAGGAGAAGAATCCCTATCTTGGTGTTATTCTACCAGGATTATATAAAAGAGTTTAATGATACAACCATATTTCCCCCTTATATGTTCCAGCAGTAATGATATACTCCCGGTGTGGCTAAAGGAGTAACACAGGTATATTTTTATTTAACTTGTGAAGCGAGGAGGCTTATGTTATATTGCTGGAAAGTGATGTTAGAGGTGATTTTAAAGTGGTCTGTGATAGAAGACAACAGATGATGTGCTTATGTGGAGAGGATTTATTGCAAAGAGAATTTAAGAGTCGAAGTACCATAATGAACAATATTTTGCGGCCATTTTCCACACTTATCTGATGGCAGCCTTCAAATTACCCTCAAGTATGTTGAAGCAGTTTTACGGCTGGATACCATTTGCATCGCCAACAGCTGACAAGGCAGGGTCGCAACTATCTGAGGTAATCAAAGACTATACCCTTCTACACGTAAACATTATCCCATGTTTCCTTCATTCGTCCAGACGTTGGTATTTCTGCAGTGAAAATACACATGTTTCCCCTACGGTGCATTTCTTTCACAGAAAACTTGAAGAAAATTACAGAAACTAGGAATTTTTAAACGCACGTACAGTAATCAATTTTAAATTGATTACTGTACGACTTGAGCTGTGCTTCGTATGATTTAGAAATATCTCCTTGCGGGAGTGATGCTTCGAGAGATGGATGAGAATGAAGAGAGTGGTGGAGGGTAGCGGAGTATGGATGACTCACTGACAGTTTGTGTTGGACCCTCTAGCTGAGGAAACCTTAAAATATTCTTCACTTTTAAGTATTTGAAACCAATTCTTATTTTAATTTTACTTTAAATTTAAAAAAAAAAAAATATTGGACATTCAAATCATTTAATCTTACAATGCATAAATTTTTCGAGACAGGTTTCGGCATTTAGATGAGATTTTATTCAATGCAGAATGAATTATTGATTTATATTTTCGAAAATTGTACGAGTTTCATGGATAAAATCAATTCTGGTATATTTTACTAAACTAATTAATATAAAAATTACTTTAAACAACAATTCATACTTTTTATTTTTGTAATTTGTGTGATAACAGTTGTAAGATGCCCCCCCCCCCCCCCCTCTCCAACCTTGAGGAAGCCTTAAGGAAGAAATACCACAAGTTCAGACCAAAGAATGAAATCCTCTAATGTTTCTTCAACAAACTCTACATTGAAGGTACCGGTAAATTATCACTGAATTAAGTTTGTTATATTTGTAAATTTTGGTCGTGTCTTAATATACTGATTTTTTCCGAGGTTTTTAGTAATAAGTTCAATTACTCAGTTATCTTAAATGTCTCCTAATTTTAAACTCAAAATAATTTTCTTGATTAAATTACTTATTTTGAGTTTGATAGTTATTGTAAAGTTTAGGTAAAAGACCTTATTTGTAAGAAGTTTAAATATTTTAGATGTAAACTTAATAAATAATCTTGTAGTTTAAAATATATTTATTGTAAGTCAGTGTTAACCATTTTAGTCTTTGTCTTGTGAAATTTTGAACCTCTGTTATTTTTTTCTCTGCAGGTAAATGAAGAGAATAACATCCAGAGGTAGACCACAGACCTTCAGCAGCCAATGACCCTGATCTCTCCAGCAACGTACAGACTAGGTTAACAGAGCCTGGTGTGACTTCCTTCCCCCACGCCTACACAACACACCAAGTCCTTCCTTCCTTCACTCCTACACAACACACCAAGTCCTTCCTTCCTTCACTCCTACACAACACACCAAGTCCTTCCTTCCCTCACTCCTACACAACACACCAAGTCCTTCCTTCCCTCACTCCTACACAACACACCAAGTCCTTCCTTCCCTCACTCCTACACAACACACCAAGTCCTTCCTTCCCTCACTCCTACACAACACACCAAGTCCTTCCTCCCCGGTACCCGAAAGTAGCCTTTTCTCGTCCTCTAGGCAGGTTATTTGGGGTTGTGAAATACAGCACAAATTATTAGAGACCACAGACAAGAGTACTTCAGCAAAAAAAAAAAAAAAAAAAAACCTGAAGAAAGGCAAGTGGAAGGACATCGCCCAAGAACTGCAACAGAAATTCCCATTGTGACGTAGACGTGTTATCGTATAATATATTACTATATAACTGAAAAAGAAGTGATTATAATAGTTAATGAAACGAATGTGGCAAAAAAATGTGAAGAGATATGAAGCAAAACTGAGGAGTTATATGACCGTTGGTAGTGCCTAAAACAGCTTGTCAGGTGTTGGAGCCTTTGGTAGTCACACTCA
This sequence comes from Homarus gammarus, assembly GCA_958450375.1. Taxonomy (NCBI): domain Eukaryota; kingdom Metazoa; phylum Arthropoda; class Malacostraca; order Decapoda; family Nephropidae; genus Homarus; species Homarus gammarus. The sequence goes on along the minus strand of CAUDMG010002282.1, from coordinate 3,676,894 downwards.
TTACTTCGTGGCACTTGGAATACATTAAATTATGTTATTTTCAGATCTATATTATTCACACTTTACTTTCCTCTGAACTTCTTATTGTAATCAACAACAAATGGTAGAATTAAAAGTTACTTGGGTACCGACACTTAACTTTGTCGACAATGTGGTACAATATATGTTAGTTAAGACAGCCTAGCTAATGTGCTTTAAATCATTCACTGACATCTTTTATAGTCTGTATATTTCCTCTCAACTAGACTATAGGTTGCGTTATATATCGATTAAAGAGTTTTGTACTACTTTTCCACATGCATAACTAATAACGACAAATACATTATAATTTTTGCATGGTAACGTAGGATAATTGACATTTAGCTACCTTGAAAGACTGAGCAATACTGGCCAGTACCAGACGATACCAAGCAATATTTGCATTTATAAATACAGTTGAGTTCATTTAAAATTAGAATATTGAAATTTGTTTTTGTTACATGCAAAATATATTAATCTAACCATCATTATCTCAGCTAACCATTATCTTAGCCTCAAACTTAAATGAGGTTATTACTACATAAGGGTTAGGCTCGGTAAGGTTAGGTTAGGTTATTTCTAACTGCAACAAAAATGAATTTAATCATTGTACTCAACATCCCCCAAAATTCCTTTATTAATTTTCCGTAAACCGCTACCCAGAGCCTCATAATAAGGCAAAATAAGCTTAACCCTTTACCGTGACACGACCATAAAGTTGTCTCACCTAAATCGAAATGTTGGGTAAAGCATTTCTCGAAGCTGCCTTCCACCTGTTTGTGCAATTTTTCTCTGCACAACTTTTCACCATTGTATAAAAAATCAAGTTGATGTAAATATAACTAAAATTCGTGAACCAGGCCGATCTGTATAATAGTGAATCCCTCACTACTTTTAATAGTTTATCCTGTACTGGAAAGCGACCGTGACTGCCTACGTCATATAATTTTTGATGCACTAGTGCATTTACTAACGTTATTACGTGATTAAGAGCTTAGACGTTGAAGAGGAAAAATAACATATAACGACTGCCATTACTGCCCATAATCTCACAAAGTAAACACTCCTATTCTAGTGGGCAAATGCACTGCAGTTAAAAAATTTTGCTACCGGGTATCAAATTCGCAAGAAGCAATTTAATTATGAAACTTCCTTCTTATCAAAAGTTTTTTATATAACTTCTCCAGTTAATGAACGTCAGTAGCGTAAACAATGTTAAAATATATTACCAACAACACTCATACACTGCTAATTAATTTTCTTAAAAAAAAGAACTAAATCTGTCTTCGCCTAATATAAAACTATCCTACAATTATTATACAGTACTTAGACAAGGTTTGGTTAATTTTAGGTACTGTAGATTGTTTAAAAATAATAAATAAATGTTTAACAGCACTTTATTTTAATAGTAAATGAATAAAATAACTTTACCTAAATCTAATAAGAATCTATTCTAAAATTTTCAAGCTAGATTAAGTTAGATTCGTTTACATTAAAAGATTTTAATTAAAAAATAGACTAATGCTGTCGTTCGTAGCACAATATCTAACATTGTTCATTTATACCATTATATATATCAGCCATCGGCCAGTCAGTGTAGCAGAGTCCGATGGCGGATGAGAGTAATTCCCGTTCTCATTAACTCTAATTTAAAAGGACCACCCTCACAACAAGATGGTGAAAAGATTCTTCAAGAAGAATGAATGGGAGAGCATGGCGTCCATCGAGCAGACTCGCTGCCACAACATCTACAAGAACTACGAGATGATGATTCAGTTAGGTAAATATTGATACAATGAGTTGGATGTTGTCCGCCATTTTAATCTTCTTATGTTTAATTTAATGCGTTTCGTAAGGAAAATATTAAGACAATATTTACCTTTATTTTTGCATGTAATTTACTTATATTCTTTAATAGTTTTCTTTTGAAGATAACTTATTCCTTACTTTAGAAAACAACAGATTAGGAACAGTTTATACGATATCAAATTAATTAATCTAACCTGCCCAACCTACCTATCTTGACATACAAAATATATTACATGATATGAAATACTTAAAAGATCCTTAAAATAACTCAATATTTAGTTGTAGTCTAGGAGATAAGGTGCGGTAGTAATTTTGCTAATCTACGTGTGGTAATAATAGTACTAGATTTGTGGTACTAATAGCACTAGGTTACGTGACTAGTTATTTGTGGTGGTATTAATAGTACTAGACTAAGCATACAGTAGTAATAGCACTCGGTTGTGTTAGTCATTTGTCCTCTTCGCCACTAATCGGCTCTAGCCACTTGGGCGGTCGGTTGCGTTACTGTACGCACTGCCGATAAGTACAGTGCTGTACTGCTGGACATGTACTGGCTCAGGATGTATCTGTAGCCACCTGCGCCGGTGTTGGTCTAAGTCTGGTCTTAAGTGAGCTCACATTTAGTGCCGTCACAACTCTCTCTGGCAGATTGTTCCAAGAGTTCACAACCCTCACTCCGCTAAAGCTTGCCCTGACAATTGTTTTTAACTTGTGGTTTCTTTGCCGTAACCTGTGATATTTTTAGTACGAAACTGTTAATCTTGTACTTCACAAAAGAAAAGAGGATTTGAGAATGAGTTTGCTATCTGGTAATTTCATCACTTTAGTTTGATAAACCGTGTATATATATATATATATATATATATATATATATATATATATATATATATATATATATATATATATATATATATATATATATATATATTGTCATGTAATTGGTTTATTTTTTTTTAACTTTTACAAAATATGAGACTTGCTGATTAAACGCAACAACAAAAATTTATCGTAAACAAATTACCGAGGGAGGTTTTTTGGTGTTAATTATTATTAACTTGTATCTTCACATGCCAGGTATGGACGCCAAGCCTCCAGCCTTCGTCCTTCGGTACAGAGAAAGACAGCGACAGCTACTATCGGACGAGAAGAAACGTAAGAGGTAGGCTCTGTGTGTGTGTGTGTGTGCGTGGTTGTGGGTGATTAGACTTTGTCCCTTGTTGTCATACATAGACAACATGAATATATTACAGTACTATTATCCTCTTCGTCACTTCGGCTCGTTAGCCGCTTGTTGGATGACATCTGATTGGCAAATTTCATTCTCGTGCGCCTTGTATTGTAGTGGATTTCTCCCCTACAAACGCTGTTTGTCGCTGAGTAGCCGACCCCGCGAATTCCAGTGTGTGCCTCGTGGTCTAGGTCAACCAGCGCCGCCTTACATGACGGAGGTCAACTACTAAGCCACGCCTACCTCCGCTATTTAAGACCTGACCTCGTGGTGACCACTCTCTCTCTTTCTACCTACACCAACCAGCAAGCAACACCTCCTCCTCTCCGCCACTGCCTGGCGGCCCTCGCTCCCGCCGGCGAGCATGGCGACCCACAAGCTGTCCTTCTCTGAGCGTCCTCACCAACCAGCTCTCTCTACATCACGCTTGTAACCATGCTGCCACTTCCCAGCACCAAGCAGCACTGTACATCCAATACAATATGTATACAGAGAGCACATTGTGAGTTTCCTTTCTCCATCCCATCCTGAGTGTGAACCAAACAACCTATACCCCACAGCGTCGTTCCGCAACCTATTGTTGAGTATGCAGTTTAGGACAATTAACAGATTTCCAACGCCCACCCAGGGACGATTTAAAGGGGTTCTCAGGGTCCGGACCCCTTTTCATCAGAAAATTCCAATACTTTTTCTTTAATGTAGTATTGTACTCGGGCGTTTTTGTCTCGTAAAAAGTAATTACTATTGACCTCAGAATATCTCCTAATATCATGTGCACATGGCTTCAGAATGGCCTCAAAATTCCCATGAAATTGGACAGATTTCTCCCAATAATAATGAGGTGCGATCGCTGTCCTCGCCTTGTTCACCTACCCACAAAGTTCTTCTTGGACCCCCCCCCCCCCCTTCCCTTTGATATTCCTGGATCCACCCATCATTGAATCAGTCAACCAAATCATGCAAACAAATATTTAGTAAAACTAATACAAAGGCCCTACATATTCATATACTTTGTTAAAGTATTCATTTTCCTTCTTTGTTATTATAAGAGAACACCGGTGAAAACCTGTATGTTTGCTAGGGTCACACTGGATAACAAACACCTTTAATCCTTCCAACTTGTGACCGCGGTGATGGGCACAAAAAAAATGAAGTCTTGGTAATCTGTAACAATATAGTATATACATTTAGATATCCATATTACACTACAGGTGAAGGTTATGTGTCTATTTTATTTATTTATTAAATTCGTGCACATATGAACGCCTTGTGTTATGATGCTATTTGGAGAGGTTGTCCAGAAATGCGAAATCAAGCTAAACCAACGGGAGACGCCACATATAAATTCAATATTCCTGTTTCGTGGATATATTTCTGACTTGTATAAACAATTTGAGGTTCCATATTAAAACTTTATATTTTCATCGTTGTATAAAGTTGAAATCATTAATCACTTTGTATATAAGCTCGTTAAAATTAGTTCTGTAAATAGCTCTTTATCTGTATAATTTCAAAACAGAAAGTTTTTATATGAAATTTAAGTTTATATACTTGGAAAATAAATATATCCTCTTAGTTAGAAACCCGCTTGGAGTATTACAGTACTACTGTAATGTTGTGGTGGTCGTGGGCTACGTTTCATGATAAGCCCTAGCAAACTTATTTAACTTGTCATTAAAAACGGGCGTAGTACCAGAATCCTGGAAGATAGAAACTGTGATACCGATTTCCAAGAAGAGAGATAGATCACTTTTCTCTGACTATTCCCGATCAGTTTTAACATCAAATGTAGGGGAAATCGCTGGAAGCAATTATTTTAAACTCAATTCGAAAATCGTCTCTAGAAACACAAGCTGAGCAATGATTACCAGCATGACTTCACAAGTGGGCGTTCATGTATGATAAATCTATTATTCTCTTCAACTGTTTCCAAATCAGTGGATGACGGACATGATCATGATGTGGTTTACCTTGCAAAGCCTTCGACAGGATCCCACATGAATGATTAATAAGTAAAACTAAGGCTCGTGGAATTGGATGCAATATTTTAAATTGGATAAGAGCGTGGTTACAGATCAGGAAACAGAGTCAACATAAATGGTACTAAATCCGATTGGGGTAATGTCACAAGTGGAATACCGCAAGGCTCAGTACTTGGACCATTACTATTTATCATATAAACGACATAGTCATGGGTGTAGACAGCAACATAAGTAAATTTGCTGATGACGCTAAAATAGGGCGTGTAATCAAATCTGACAAGGACTCTAAAATTACAAGATCTAAAAATTTTTTTGACGTGGTCTGAAAAATGGCAGATAAAATTTAATGTGGGAAAATATAAAGTACTGTATGTACTTGACCTAGGACATGTAAATACAGAAACCAGATATCAGATGAACAACATTGACGTAGAGAGAGAAATTCAATTATGAGAAAAATTTAGGGGTAATGATTAGTAGGAAGCTTGACCATCAACAGCAATGTGTATATGCTCGAAACAATACTTAAAAAGTACTTGGGTTCATACAAAGGAGTGTTAGTTACAAGACTAGTGACATTATCTTAAAACAACATCTTGTACTTCTGAGACCCCACTTGGATTATGCGGTTCAGTTTTGGTCACCGTAGTACAGAATGGATATCAAATCCATAGAAAGCATTCAGAAGAGGATAAGACTAATCTCAGGCATTAGGAACCTTGAGCATAGAGACAGATCAAAGCATCTGAATTTGCACTCACTCCCTCGAGAAATGTGGAGTGAGGGGCGATATGATCGAGATGTATAAATGGAAGTCAGGGTTAAACAAAGGTGATATAATAAAGGTACTTAAACAATCCAACCAGGAGTGAACTTGTAGCAATGGTTTTAAATTAGACAAATTTAGATTTAAGCGTAAGATAGGTAAACACTTGTTTGGAAATAGAGTAGTGGATGAGTGGAGCAAGTTACTGAACATCATCATTAACTCGAATGTGCCGTTAAGCTTCAAATATAGGTTGGACGGATGTAAATGGGGCTGCCTATTATGGGTTAATAGGCCCACTGCAGTGTACTCTGTTCTTAAGTTCTATGTCAATCTCGCAACTGAATTGATGACGTGTGTGAATTGTCCTGGTGCTGAGCTTAATTGAGTTTGTTGCCAAGCATGTATAGTAAATCTATAGAGTACTTACACCTGTAATCAATTTTATAACTAAACTCTCCATTGCAAGTATATATAATAATACCTTGAAGTTTACTAGATTCAAAAACTTAATTTAAGAAATATTTGGGCTTACAATTCTGATTCAGTAGTTCACCATGTAGTCAATTGATATTTCTTGTTAAATTTGTCATATAAGTTCACATTTGTTCAGCATACATACACACTGTAGGCATACAAACAATAACATTCAGGCCATTTGGTCAATGACTGTACAGTATATACAGTACAAAAGTGTTATTATAAGCTTACTTCCACTGCAGTCCTTTCCAACTAGTATAAATCTATTAATCAGTCCTGTTTTATTAAGCTGTGGCTGTTTACAAAATCTGCCACAAGTTTACTTTTACTTTTTTTACTTTTATCCTCTTCGCCAATGATCGGCTTGTTAGCCGCTTGGGCGATCGGTCACGTCTCTGATTACTTTTCCTTTTCATTTATCTTCTGACTCTGTAAACCTTACTTATTGTAGCCTGGTTTGAGAAAGTTTGTGTTTACATTATATTTTCTTTTTATTAAATTTAAACAACATATGTTACCTTGACAGGCCTAACCCAAATGCTATACTGTAGTAATTTTATATCAATACATTTCAAACTACAAGTGAATATTGCAACATATTTTACCATTACATTGAACCAAATGCTGAAGACTTTTCCTTCTCACTCTCTAAACTGTCTTTTTAATATTTGTTCTGTATTTTCCTGTATACAGGTCAGTCACAGTATGGCTAGAATCAAGAGCAAACACAGACTCACACATAATTCACTGTTTCATTCTCTAGTTAACTGCTGCATTGTGTTCCACTGTGGCATTTCCCTTTCTCAACAAGACCCTTGAATATCTCTTTGGTTTATCCCTGTTGCTTCACACAAAACTTAATTAAAACTGAAAAAAATAAGAAAAACTAAAGACACATCTAGTTGATGAAGGTGTTTGATGAAAAAGGTCAAAAATAAATAACCATGAGCATAATAATCTGGCCCCTGCACCTGCACATGGGGCTCTCTGAAAATCTGAATAGTAAAATACCCCATAAGAAAATAAGAAAAATCACTAATACTGTCATTATTATTATTTGCTGTGTTACTAACATATACAGGTAGTACTACAGTATGTCAATTGTCTGATAAGATTGAGAATGGAAATGAATTAGATTAGGAATTTTCTAAATTTTGGAAATCAGCCAAGGAAACCATTGTACCACTAACACTGGCAGATGTATGAGAATTGACAATTGACTGAAGTAACCAGTAATGCTAGAAATTTTGACCTTATATTTTTCCACTTTTCAATTCCTGTGTCAATCATTTTAACTGTGTAACTTCAATATCTTATTACTTCTGTTCCAGTTTCAAATTCATGCAAGAGTTTCTTTACAGTCTCACCTGCATCTGTTGCTGTGTTATATCTACGTTTTTTGTTTATTGTTTAGTTGATGCTGGAGATGGTAAGGCATCCACTGATAATTTTTTGGTTGCCATAATTACCATGGGTGCAATTATAGTCAGAACACAGTGGAACACTGCAGCAGAACACAAACCTCAAGTTGGTTTAAATACAATTGACAATTAGCACTAAATTATGATTTTTTTTGTCTGATTAAAATTCTGCGATTTAGAGAGTCCAAAGGGTGGAGACACGAGTAATTGATGCACTGTCTGTAATATAACCACCCATGTGAACATTTTTGCGTTTTGTGATGTACAGTACAGTATATTGAACTCCAACATAAGTTACAAGAATTTTTTTACTTTATTGTCACCCATGAATAATTTATGTTACTGATTATATATAATTTTTCAGGAGGTTACTTGACAACGGTGTTAAGAGAGGAATCCCACACAATACTTCCGCTATACCAGAACGTTGCTCAGAACGCATCATGGACAAGAACCTTTATTGTTAGTCACCATCTGCTTGTGTAAATCCTGCTTCTCAATATCTTAGACAGTCTTTTTCCCCTTGTGTGTGTGTGTATACCATAGGGGAAGACTATTGATAGCAACTTCTCATTTATCCATAAGAACTAGATGATAAAGGTGGTATAAATTGTGTATAACAGAGGGAAAAGAAAAGTACCCCAGGAAAGGCAGAGAGCATGTTTAGTTCATCTATAAAAAAGGAAAGGCAATAAAGAATGGATGCAAAAAATTTAAAGTATAAATTTATTACCCATTAAGTATAAGTGGGAAGGTGTATGGTAGAGTAAACAGTGAAAGATTTATGGTGCAAGCAGAGGGTGAGGTAGTGAAAGAGCTGTGTTGGAAAAAAAATGTGGATTAATTTTTGTATGTACAGTATACAATACTGAAGAGAATTAAGAGTGGAAAAAATGTGAATGAAGGCAAGATTTGTGACATTTATGGACTTCTAATATTAGTTTTTAGGGTCATTTTCATCCTGAACCTTTCACTCACTGTTATCTCATTTGTACAAAGTAATGCTTAGGTATTCCTTATGCAGGTCCTCTGCACACAACTTACATGTCAGTATTTTATCTTTTGATGCATTAAAACAACTTTTCATCTTCTCCACTGACATACTGTACCCCCATGAATACATTTGAACTCCCTTCCTTTTAAACCATGTATTCTTTACTACCAATCCACTTTCAGTACATATTTTGACCAGTCTCTATTCGGTATTTCCATTCTTTCCTCATACCGTACGGTACAGGGGGTCCCTGACTTACGAACGGACGCCGATACTTAAGGGGTTAAATTTGAAATTTTCAGATTTTATTCACCAGATGACTTATTTTTTACTATCATTTACTGTACAGTATTTTGTCATTCTATTTTTTCTTTTGTCTTAAGTGATTTTAGATGTATATAAGGACTTACTGAAGGTTATGACATAGTGGAATATTAAACATTGTTCTGTAAGTATGTATGCAAGTAGCCTATGTTCCGACTTCCGTACAAATCCAACTTAAGAACGTCCTCAGGAATGGAACCCGTTCGTAACCCGGGGACGCCCTGTACTCCAAAACCTTCCTGAGCCTCACCTACTTGATTACCATTGTCTCTCTCACTCACGTAGAATCTTTTAGTGCAGTTATTTAGTTGTTTCACAATACCTAAGTATTGTACTCACAATATCCTATCTTTAGTACCATATTTTTAACTTGTCCCATTTTCTTCTGGCATATACTGTATTGCTGTATATTCCATCACTTAACCCCACATTTTGTCACTCAGCAGCAAGGCCTCATTTTTATTTTATTTCTACTTTCTCATACACTCTTCTTACTACTGTAGTTTCATGCTCACCTCTTCTATACCTTTGAATATCCAGATTTTTTTAAGTCAACATAAATCTAACCATTTCTTCTTATATTAGCATAGACTGTACCTACACACACACACACACAAACACATTTGACAACTCCACTGTATTCCAGTCTTCATAGCATCTTTGTCCTTTGGGCAACACAAATACTATCGGCAAAGGTTGCTAGTCTCATGCCTCTATGATAAAAGACTCAGAACATCCAGACACCTGTGCCTCTGATATGTCTCAAAATTCTTTGACCCAATCTGTTTTTGATGCTGCTGAATACTTAGTTATTTCTGATGTATTTATTTTTTTAAGTTAGTAAATAGGTGTTGTTTTTAAATGCCTGGACTACTAGAGGCTGTAGTTTCCTGGTTGTGCGTATTATTGTAAAGTCAGACATTAGCTTTAAATATGTTCATAACTTTGCATTAAGGAGTTTAACTGTGGTTCTCTTATCATAGGCTTCACTTTCAGTCTTCATTTTTGTTTGTGCAGATCTCCAAGCTGCATCTTCCAGCCAGGACTACACCAGAGAGGCATCTACCAGTCCTGACCACATCAGAGAGGCATCTACAAGTCCTGACCATACCAGTGAGGCATCTACCAGCCTTGACCACACCAGAGAGGAGAAACCTTCACCTCAAATACTTGGTTAGCTTAGACCGAATTATATACAGTGACCCCTCGTTTAACGAACACCTCGGTTAACGTAATTTCAATTAACGAACTGCCTTCCATAAGGATCTTCAATTAGGTTAATGAAAAAAAATTCGGTTAACGAAGTTCTTACGAACCGACCTCAACATGTTTTCGCTTGCACTGACCGGGCAACCAGCTTTAGTATCAGTCCACCAATACATTAATCGGTTCTAGGGCTTAAATTCCTTACTATTTTAGTAAATATCAAGAAGTTTATACTATTCAATAATTTTAAAAGTTTAATATTCAATATTTTAGTCATTTTAACAATTATTGAACATAATTGAAGGTAAAGTGACGAGTTTAATGCTCGGCATCCAGCCTCTTAACACAGCAAACAGAAGTTAGTCTTTCTCTGTTTTCACTGGAGGTAACATCTTGCTTGAGACTCTCTTCAACTAAACGCTTTTTTTCTGTGTTTCCAAGCAAATTATTGGTCATTTTGAAATATATTTTACATATTGACAATATATAATACAGTGCCGTGTTGATGTAAAGAAAATAATCTTGAAATACACCAAGAGAACTAAAATTTTATGGATGAAATGGTGCCATGGGGTGACTTCTCTTCCACCCCAATGCCTTTTCTTCTTCATTCTCCTCCACCCCCATTCTAATTCCCATCATCATCATCATCCAGGAGCCTTCTACATACACACCTCAAAGTAAGTGAACTTTTCTACCATTTTTGTTGAATTTAGGAAATTTTCGGTGAGCTGGAACCAATTACCCAAAAACCCATTGAAACAATGGTTCCGGTTAACAAACTTTTCGGTTAATGAACGACCTTCTGGAACGGATTGAGTTCGTTAATGGAGGGGTCACTGTACAGTAGAGTTATGTTATGGTATGTCGATGGTCACCACTTAAGGACTATCTGTTTTGGATAAAAATTTTAATTCTTAGATCACATCTGCCCTGATATCTAAGGTGGACATCAGAGCACGCTGTAAGACCTGTAAATAGGAGAACATTATTCAGTTAAGTGTCCATATATGGAGCTGACAGATGCCCGCCCGACAAGAGGTTATAGCTTAAGGTTGAAGAAGCCACAAATTCAAAAACTTGTCAGGGTAAATTTTTCGGAGTGAGGGTTGTGAACTCTTGGAATGATCTGCCAGAGAGCCTTATGACGGCACCGAGTGTGAGCTCATTCAAGACCAGACTTAACCAACACTGGCTCAGGTACATCCTGGAACCAGTACATGCCCTCTACTTGCTAACAGTGCATAACAGAGACGTAACTGACCACCCAAGCGGCTATTGAACCGATTAGTAGCAAAGAGGATAAAGTTTTAAAATTAAAGTTATCTCCAATAATATCAGTCTTTCTCCAGCTAGCTTACCTTGAGATTTATGCAAGAGCGGTGTAATTGCCACTGCCACCCATGATAAGCTCCGTGTATGTGTTACAAATTAAATTATTTTTGCCACTGTACCTGCCTTTCTGTCCCATTTTTAGTGTCTTGTCTTTGACATATTAATCAGTGAAGGAATTCAACAAAAACTTTACCCAATGGATTATCTTAAAAAGCAAGGTGTCAGGTAATAAATTTGAGACAAAACTCAAAATCACAGATAAGAATCAAAGATCAACTAGTCCATCTTTCAGGTCGTGTCAACATTGATAATTATAGTATACCCGGTAAATGCGTGGATTTTTATTTTGTGGTCCTCTATTATTCGCAGATGACACCCTGGATGTACCCAAGAATGTCTGTGGTTAGTTTTAAAGTTGCTGGCATTTTCGTGGCCTGGTCAGGGAGCCATTCGTTCTAGAGACTGTAATTTCCTTTACCTGTACAGTATTGTATATACCGTATGTGTGTGTGTGTGTGTGTGTGTGTGTGTGTGTGTGTGTGCGTGCTCACACACTAAACACATACAAATAAATAATAATGAGAAAATCCTCTCACAAATAATCAGAAACAAATGTAGTATTAAAAATGTTGAGTCTACCCTCAAGTCTACTTCGTGCTTAATGAAATCTTGTGTACTGTACAGTATATTCCTCAGTTATTAGTACACTGTACAGTGCAAGACCAGCAGGTTCTTTTCTGTATTATTAAAGTATTACTGTATCCTATTAAACAAAAAGTTTAAATTACTTTTAATGAAAATTTTATGCATACCATATGTACACTTGATGGTCCAACTATAACCCCATACCGGACTACCCAGTCTGGGTCTGGTCCAGGGAAGCAGGATTGCCATGTGGCTGTTTTCACGGCCACATTTCGCAAATTTTGCTGTGAAAAAAAAAAGTCGAGCTTTGAAAAAATGGATGGAAACTATTTGGCCATAATTCGTAAAATACAGTACGAGTTAATTTCTCATCTAATGCTTTTGAAGACGAGTCTAGGTTGCTGTGTGTTGACATGTGACTCATTAGTTCTCATATTTCACTTGTTCAGGCTGCACTTGTCCAGTTATACAGGTTAATCTACAGACCTACCAAAGCCATCTGTACTTTCTGAAATTTTGGTTTCTGAGAGCTAGTTTTCAAAATCCCCACTAGTAAATTGAAAAGGGGCTACGACAGTGGTAGAAAATCTAACAAATCATGGGAAGAAAAATACGTCTGGGTTGGTAGAGCCAGCGATGGAAGTGAAAATGCTTATTACATACTTTGTAGAACACAGATAGCTCCCAAAGCATCTAATTTTGGCAGATCACGAAAAATTGAAAGGGCACCCAAGCAGAGTAACTGCAACATCCATGTGTAGGGCGCTGCCTGTGATAACCCCTTCAAGGAAACAGGACAATGAAAACAAAAAGAGAGTTGTGTTAGAGTTCACTGTCGCTATATCTTGCCACTGTTCAACAGCAAGTCTAGACCATCTTGGGAAATAATGAAAAAGAATGGTAAAGGAAGTGAAATAGAGAATCTGCAACTCCGTCACACAAAGTGCAGTAAGTTGCTCTCCAAAGTAATTGCTCCAGCATCGTTTGAGGAATTAAAAGAGGATGCAAAGGGCAAGAAGTACTCCATGCTTGTTGACAAAGCAACAGATGTGGCCACAGACGAGCATATTTGTGTTATTGTGAGGTTCTATAGTGATTCAAGATCGAGATTTGTCATCGATTTTGGTGGCCTTGTACTCATTGTTGGGGCTATGGGTCATGAAATGTTCTTGACGTTGAGCAACACCCTGGGGAAGATAGGATCTTATAGTCATGTAATTACTGGGCTCTCAATTGTAAGTGAAAATTTGTTTTATTAAGGGCATTTGGAGCAGATATTGTATTGGGGACTGTTTAATTTATATGCATTGTAAAAATAGCCTTACGCTTTCCCATCAAAAATATTTGGCAGAATATTGGCCAAAAATTAAAAACTGTGTGGCCAATTTGGCCATCAGATGGTGCAAGTGTTGGCTGTGAAACTTGTCGCATGTCTGGCTACCCTGCTGGGAAGTGCACACAGCTGTTTGGTGTCTTTCAAAAAAGCTTCCTTTCAGTTCGCAATAGTCAGTCCTTGTGAGTGCACAGCCTTGGTACATTCTCATGTACAGTCGGCCACAAAAATAAGTATACACCTACGGTTCGTGTTTGAGACAAAATATCTGGTAACACTGTCCTGAACAGAACAGTCAAAATTACAAAATGACCTGTAATTTATGTTTTATTCCAACATATTTGTTATAAATACATTTGTTGTGAATGTTTGACTAGTGTCTTGTGTTTATATTACAAGTAATATATTGTATCCAATGGTAGTAAACTTGTTGCCGAATGGGATTACAGTTATCTACAGCTCCCCCCCTCCTCCCCCACTTTTTCTCTTACCCTACTTTTTTCACCGATGTTTGGATTAGTAAAGGAAGGAAGAGGAGTAAATAAAAGATTAAAGAAAGGGAAACAAAAAATAGTTAGAGATAACAGGTGGGGGAGCTGAGTTTCATCATGCGTCTGGAGGCGCAGTTTCAACGTTACCAGATCATTTTCGGACCTTACAGCTACAGTGTGTAAACTTATTTCTGTGGCCAACTGTTCAATATGCTTTTGCCTTATGTTTTCAATATTACTTTGAAAGACTGAAAAAACTCATGACTGAGATTGTACTGTAAGTGACCTCATTATCAATTTAATTTTAAACATAGAGAGGGTTAGGTTATTATCTGGTGTAGGGAAAATGTTTTTGGGAAGGTGAGTTTTGTATTAAGCATATATGTAGAGTACAGGGTATTCAGTTTTTAAAGGGGTCCCATAAGGACTGATTTGCCCTAAACCCTGCACCCTGTAGATGTCAATTGTGCACCAAAATCAACATGTTATTAGCACTTGAAGGTATCACTCTTGGTAAATGATATACATTTGTGAAAAGCCTATTATGTTGAAAAATCCCTGCATGTAACAGTGGGCAATTGTGTTAATTTTTCTAAGACTTGTAAGTCTTTTTTTGGCTATGATGCTGGAAGGATTAGCAGTTAGTAATTATTCCACGCCCTCTCAGCAGGTTGCTAACTCACCTAACTCCATTCCATATTCGACAAAAGCACCTAACAATATAGTAGAGTGTGCCCTGATAATTCGCAGATTTTTATTTCGCAGTCTTCTATTATTTGTGGATGACACTCCACATGTACCCAAGAATGTCTGGGGGTAGTTTTAAATTTGTTGGCATTTTCGTTTCCGGGACAGGGAACCATTCATTCTAGAGACAGTAATTTCCTTTACCTGTATTGTATATATGTGTGTGTATGTGTGTAGACACACATGCACAAAACACATACAAATAAATGATAATGGGAAAATCCTCTCACAAATAATCAGAAACAAATGTAGTACAGCTCCTCCCCGACTTACAACGGGGTTAGGGACCCAAATCCAGGTCGTAAGTCAAAATGGTCGTAAGTCGAAAATACTTAAAGAATACAGTACATAGAAAATCTAAAATGGGTGTCTCTTTTTCTTCTCAGCACCACAAAACTCTCACTTTTAAGCTTGTCAGCCATTTTAAAGTGAATTACAAACGAAAATTTTGTCAGTACACAGCTCAATCACTGACTTGGGACTTGAAAATATGGTTATTTGACAAAATTTTGGTACGACTGAGGCAGGTCGTAAGTCGAGTAGGTTGTAAGCTGTATTAAAAATATTGAGAGTACCCTCAAGTAAAATGGAAAATAATACTCAATTTAAGATATTTTTATCGTTGCTCTGAAATATAATTTTGCTCAGGTACTCTTCAGTAATGTTTGATTCAATCTTGTGTTGTAGTACTGCAGATAAGACACTGAGTAAGTTTCAGCAATGACATTCATATCTGTTGACTCTACTGCTTCTCATCACACACACTGTGCAGTTGTTACTGGTTGAGCTGTGTTTACAGTACTGTATATACTTTAAGATTTTTAGATTAAGCTTGATTTTGTATAGTTATTCTTTACTCTTATTATTGTAGCTAAAAACCTTGCAGTGACTCTGATTAGTACAAAGAGAGAAGTTTGTGGACTATGTGCATGTGAATGAATGGCAGAAAAATGTGTGTACAGTTAACCCTCACTTTACGCGGTTAATGTAACCCGGAGGGTCCCGCGTAAAGTGAGAAACTCGTAAAGTGAATAACATAACATATGGGATTAATTGAAATGGAGTCCGGGCCGATCCCCAAACTCCACTTTTTGACGACACACAACTATGTTGTAGTAAAAATATTATCTTAACTTTATGATGGTATGCACACACAATTAATAATTAAGAGAAATATCAATAATATTAGGTTTTTTAACACTTACATTAGTAGAAAAAATGGCTGGGCACACGGGGATAGGCGGTTGGTTCCGAGGCAGAGGGCAGATTATTGGCCCTCACCTGTGTCACTTGTATCAATTGTATCACTATCCACCACAGAGGCTTGCAGGGCCTCTTTGTCAAACTCCCCAAAGTCCATATAAGTCCATATCCTCACCATAATTATCACTATCACTGACTTGGGCCGGCTGTGGTGGGTGGCGGGTGAAGAACTGGTAATGTTTTGATGACTGGGCGACCTTGTGCGCACCATGTTCGCGCCGCTTACACAACATGGCGGATGGCGGGAGGTTTGGATCCAAAAATGGCGCGGCTCGCCAGCCGCTCTCCGCGTAAAGGGGTACACGCACCGCGGAATGTGAGCATCCTGGGTTCCGGCAGGGCACCGCGTAAACGTGGAATGTGGGACCGCGTAAAGTGAGGGTTAACTGTATTTATGCATGTGTTTCTGGACACTTGCATAAGGTAAGAAAAGGTTTGGCAGAGAAAAAAAAACCCTAATCCAGATTAACCTTTTTTGTTCCTTTAACAGATGGTGTGGAACCAAGAGAGGAAGGAGTTACAGTTACAAGCTTCTTAAGCCCTAGGGAGAGGACTTTTAAAGAGTTGTATGGCTGTGAGACAGAGAATCAAGAAGGGATGGTTGAAGGATCATCTTTTGAGTGTGATGTGGATATCAATGACTTTGATGTTAGGTACACTGAGGATGAAATGGACACTGAAGAAAATTGTGCAAAGAGGAAATTGTTTTTTGAAGATTTTAAAACAGAGAAGAGTCAAAGTGAACTGAATTCATTAGTAAAGTTCACTAAATCATCATTCCAAGATTTTGCTGACAGGGGCACAGTTTTTCAGGATTATGAAATGGCAGGAAATCAAATGATGCTGGATTTTGCAGAAAATTCCACTAAAATTATGTCTAAGTGTTTAGCTATAAGTGAGTTGAGTTTCAATGATTCTGAAAATGGGAACAGTCAAAATGGCCTAAACTCCCTAGAAATGTCCAACAAAGCAACTTTCAAGTGTTATGAATGTGGACATCAATTTCTTCAGAAGTCTAAGATAGTGTCACATCTCAAGACTCATACTCAAGAAGAGCACTTTGAATGTGATGAGTGTGGTCAAATTTTTTTGGAGTCTATGCTTTTAAAGGAACACATATTGTGTGTGTCTGCTGAATCTACTGAAGGCAGATTCAAGTGTTCTTATTGCAATCACACTTTTTTACAGGACAGTAATCGGAAAAATCATGAGCGTGTTCACGGTCAGAGTCAGACCAAGTTGGTACCATGTTGTTTGTGTTCATTACACTTTTCAGATATTAAGTGTGTGCAAAGACATGCCAGAAAGGTTCACTCACAAGTAAAAGAATTTAAATGTCTTGCATGTGGAGTGAAATATTCCAGTTTCAGCCACCTGCAAAGACATTTAAAGCAAGTCTCCATGGATTACCCATATAAGTGCTTAATATGTGGTCATAAATATGCCTCCGTTTTAAGCCTGAAGAGGCATCACTCTCAGCATTGCAAACCTAAGTCATTTACCTGTTTATATTGTTTATCAACATTCAGCACTAAAACACATCTTCAAGGACATTTGTCTCTTCAAGGAAAATTAAATCAGTATCAATGTCCTGGCTGTAGAATAGAATTTTTTAACTTTAAAGATCTCAAAAGACATGAGAAATTTTACAATAGAGATAGACCATTCAAGTGTTCAGTGTGTGGACACACATTTAGTACTCAAGGTCACCTGGATGGCCATCAGAGGATACACACAGGAGAGGGCTGGAAGTGTAGGTTATGTGGTGAAACTTTCAAGAAGGAAAGTTACCTAAAAACTCACATCCAGATTCATTCAGAAGCATCATACACTTTCATAGAAACTCCAAATTGTGCCCAGTATCATGAACAAGGCTTTTATCCTCTCAGCATCATGGAGGAGTTGAGGAGTATCAGATTTATAAACTCCCAGAACATGTACTTCCATTGTCAAACTCATACACTTGAGCACAACCAGAAAGAGCCAGAAGATAATGTGATGGTTGGCAGAAACCCATCTTCTTGTCTTGAGTATAATGGTATGACATGCAACCAAACCTCTCAACTAATGCAAGTGTCACGTCAACCCATACGGGATATGACTTCTTGTCACCATCCACATCAAGAATGTCATGATACTGAATCAGAGCCCACTGACCATATTGATGTTGGAAGGTTAGATGATACTCAAGCTGGAGACGTTTTCATGCAAAGTAATCATTGTGAAAAGGAGGAAAGGACCCAGACAGTTGGGTCCCCAGAAGGGAATGGCTGCTGTATTGAACAGAAAAAAGTTAAACCTGCTGAATCTGTATGTGACAACTCCCCTTATGTAATCTTTAAGCCATTCCCCATGCAAAAGATGATGACTAACTTTGGTTCACAAGAGTATGACCACCAGAGTCAAGTGTCCAGTAATCTTAGACAATATCACAAAATTGAGTGCAAAGAATGTAATTCCCAAATTTCCGGTGCATCTAATTTCAGAGGACACATGTTACTTCACACTGGTGACAGACCATTTGAATGTAAACTGTGCAAGGCTAAATTTGTCCGCAAAGACAACCTTGGCAGACACATGATACGAACACACAGCACACGACAAAAGACACATATGTCAGATGATAATTAACTGTGCAGGAAAATAAAAGTGTCAGTGACTTACTGCTTCAGTGTACTGCATTTGAATTATGCATTTCTTCTGGACAACATACAGTATATGCACCAGTCATTATAATGTCTAATGAATTAGCCATGTTATTAGCTATTATGTGCCAAGTTTTACATGCTAAACTACTCTATATAGTTTTTGTATTTGCAGTACTGTATTTATATTTTAAGTACAGTACTGTACTGTATAATAATTCTATTACATAAAGATAAACCGTCTTAGTTTATATCTGGAATGTTATGATTTGGGCCAGGACAATTTACAAAATACTAGAAGTGCTTTTGTAATTACTGTTTGTCATGTACCATATGCATTTCATGGGAGAGCATGGTTTTGAGGGATTATTGGGGATGTTATGACATGAAGAGAGATGGGAGAGTATTTGTTTGCTCTTGGTTCTGGCCACCTAGTGCAATACAAAAGATGGAGAAAAACAACTGTATATCTGGCTACTTTTACACTGACTATTTTAAAAGGCTAACTCCCATATATGGAAGTGAATCTTCATTCTCTCAATAAAACAGAAACCCCCAATTCGAATATGTTCTGTCTCATTAGGATTTTCAAATAAGAAAACTAGATACAAACAAAGGGGTACATTTCATCAAGCTTTGGAGTACTATATGAAAAAACTTGTTCAGTAAATAGCCTGTACAGAGTACGAGTACTTCATTTTAAAGAAAATTGTTGTGTAATAAGTAGGAGTTGGAAGACAAAAATCTGTTTTACCAGGATTGTCATCACTGGGGAGGGTTGTGCTGCCAAGTGATGATGTTGGGTCACCAAAAGCAACAGGGATAAGCCAGGGTGACATTTAGGGCCTTGTTGTGGAAGGGTATTACCATAAACTAGTAAATCACATCTTTTACAGCAGTGATAGATGGCCAAGTTGTATCTTTATATATATTACGCCCACCCTGTATTATGGCTGAAGAAGTCTTACAGGTTTATTTGGTAGGAAAGGAAACATGTCAGAGAGCCAATTACTGTATACTGTAATCCTGACATTCTGTCGGGAAGGACTTTATCAAAGGCATGAACTCGAGTACATCACATGCTTATAAAGAAAAATAGGTGGTGTATTCCTGTTTTCATGCCTTTGATAAAGTCTTTCATGAAGAAATATCAGCAGTATACGTATTTGTCTCTCTGACCCTGTGTTTGCTTTGTTACCATATAACTATTTAAGTCTTTTAGTATTAAATATATAATCTCTATTGCCACTGTTTGGAAAGTAATGTGGGGTTTCATATCGTCTGATTTTATTGTTCACTTCTGTTGTATCTACACATTATTTTGCCTTCTTAGATGAGAGAGGGGGGATATGGTGCAACCCATCCCTGGTCTGAAGGGATTATTGGAAACCTTGATACGTACCTGTACTGTACTGTACTGTAATGTATTTAAACTAACCAAAGAAATTAAGATATAATTTATATTAGTTGTTGGTTTGCTAAAGCACTTGATGTCATTTTGACCAATATTTGATGGCTCAAAAACTCCAGCTGGACTGATAACAAGTTGAGCCATCATGAGTGTTACTGGTAGAGCCACATTAACTGTTGTTTCTTTAACATACATGAACCATAACCTAGTGTTGTTATACTTCTTAATACTTTTATCCCTAAATGCATTAAATATATACCCTTGATACTTTTACCCCAAAATATACAAATTATTTTATGTTCTTGATATGTTTATTCCAGAATATTGTAATGTAGAGTCCATGAATTATTGTCTATTCTTGATACAGTACAGTACTGTACATTTACCAGTATCCCAACAAAGATAAAATATTTATTGTCCTTGGTAAGTTTATTCCAAAATATATGAAATGCAGCTGTGTTGAACTTTCTTGACAATTTATCTCGAAAACACAAAAGATTTTTCACCCTTGATAGTTTTAATCCAAAATGCATGCAGTATATTTCCTCTTCAACTTTTAATTTTTAAATTGACGATGAGTATAAAATTGTGTATGATAGCAATGAAATCTTTGTGTTTTGTTTAGCCGGAAAACCAAAGTAGATTGATTATGAGAAAAATCTAAACATAAGTGATAATTGCAATAAGTGAGTTGATTGATTGCGATTGCTAACTACCAAGTCATGCTGCGACACTGGCGAGTTCACTGCCTGCAATTTTTTTGGTTCAGGTTTAATGTAATCCATATGGTGGTACAACTCACTTAGCAACCAGTCAACTTTTATATTGAAATTGTTGCTACAGATGCCATACCTTGGAAATAGGTAAATTGGTTATTAGCTGCTAAAGTAGATCTTTGTAAAAAAAATATATATTAATAATAATTCTTTCAGTAAGTGAGATGTTCATTCATTCACTCAGGATTGGTATTGAGAGGCTGGTTCACTCAACATAAATATCCATGCAATGAGCCAGAATTGTGATATAATATTAGTGACACAACCAAGGTGTACAGTACAGGGGGTCCCCGGGCTCCGTTGCTGAGGATTTTCTAAAGTCTGATTTGTATGTAAGTGGGAACACGTGCTATGTACATACTGTACTTACAAAATAATGCTTAAAATCCCACTATATCATAGCATATTCCATACATACATCTAAAATCACTTAATTTAAGACAAAAAATTAAATAAAATGACAAAATACAGTAAATAAAAGTAAAATAAGCCATCAGGTAAAGAAAATACTGTAAATTTCAAGTTTAACACCGTTCGTATCGGCAGGCGCTCTTAAGTCGGGGACCTCCTGTACTTATTATTAGTTTATTTTAGTATCCTCAGCTATTAGACAAGGAAACTACCTGTACTGGTTTTTGTTGTTAAATTTATGGATCTGTGAAGACTTTTGGGGTATGAACCAAAATATTTATTAAAACTGTATGTGCAATGCTCTCGTATTTTCCACATGTGTAGTTTTCATATGGATGGTGAATTTTATAAAGATATTTTCAGTCAATATTGCCCAACAGTCAATACTGAACAAAGTTTTCTCTTACTGTAAGCTAACACTTTGCATTTCTCTATCTTCACTGTTTTACGATCATTTTCCAAACTCGCTTTAAAACTGTTTAGAGTATAGTACTTCAGAGGATTATTTTTTTATATAAATGGTTATAAAAAATATACTTTTTTAGTGTGCAAGAATAAATTACTTTAGTGATCACTTATTTTTTAACCCCATTAACAAGTCCTACTGTGCAAACTACCCCCCCCCCCCTCCCCCTAGAGCTTTAACACAATGGACAATGAAAGACCAAAGGACTACCACAACTCCTAAAACTCCCAAAGCAGAAATGTTATAGAAAATTCACATGATCCATTTAACTTCACCTTTTGAACCAAGTGGCTTCATATTATATTAAAATATTCCAGACGAATTGGTGTTACAAACAGATGTACCTTGTACTATACAACTTTTGATAACATATTTATCTGTACCAGTAGATTGCAGGATGAGGAAACTGCATTAATTGAGACCAAATGTGAAAAATGACCTGGGTGTGTATGTCAACAATGAAATTAAGTTCTCGGGTCATTGTAAGATAAGGTGAATCAGGCAACGAAATTAGTAGATCTTATAAGGTCATTTAGATATCTGGATGGTCTGTTGCTTGTCCCGATCTTCAAGAGTGAGGTACTTCCCCGTCTGGTCCCCGAGGTATACAAGAGACTCGATTGATTGAAAATGTCCAAAGGAAGGTCACCAGACTGGTGCCTGCTCAATAGAACCTAGTTACCCAGAGAAATTAGAATGCCTGCAACTACCTAGCTTATTTTACAAACGGGTGCGGGGCGACCTAATCGAAGTGTATAAACATCTCGGGGGGGGGGGGGGGGGGGGCACTACTCGGTTGAATGTACATGCCTGGAGCTGGCAGATGTCCGCCCCACAAGGGGTCACAGCTTAAGGTTGAAGAAGCCATCAGTTCAGAAAACAGTGAGGGCAAACTTTTCGGAGTGAGAATTGTGAACTCTTGGAACAACCTGCCAGAGAGTGTTGTGATGGCACTGAGTGTGAGCTGTTTCAAGACCAGACTTGATCAACACTGGAGCAGGTTCAGATACATTCAGGAGCCAGTGCATGCCCAGTGCATAACAGAGATGAGACTGACCGCCCAAGCGGTTAACAAGCTGATCGCTGGTGAAGTGGATAAAAGTAAAAAGTAAAGAAAGTGATTTACAGACAATAATGCCAATTGTTATAGTATATCCCCCTGATTTTGGGGAAGGGTGGAGTTAAAAAGAAAAGGGTAAGTATAAGTAAAGATTTAATGCAGGAGCAAATCTCAATTCAACAGCAGGAGGTAGAGTGCTTATAGACCACCTCGGACATGAAGTTGAATACCCACTGCCCTAAACTTCAAATAGCCAATACTCAATTGACCTTGAATTTCAGAGGCAAGAGATGACACATTATAGAGGAGATTATTACAAGAAACCCCCGTACATATGCATAGAACACAAGTACCCGTACTGTAATTCCTAACACATTAACAGTCAACACTTTCCATCACCCATCACCACATAATTCTAACACTTTACATGACTCGACACTTAACACCAGCACTTCACAATAACACATAACACCAGCACTTCACAATAACACATAACACCAGCACTTCATAATAACACTTAACACCAGCACTTCATAACACCACACAACACCAGCACTTCAAAACACCACATAACACCAGCACTTCACAATAACACATAACACCAGCACTTCATAACACCAGCACTTCAAAACACCACATAACACCAGCACTTCACAATAACACATAACACCAGCACTTCACAACCCCACATAACACTACTGGGGTTATGTAGTGTTGTTTAGTGTTGGCGTTATGTAGTGTTGGTGATGTGAAGTCTTGGTGTTGTGTTATGTGGTGTTGTGAAGTATTGGCATTATGTGGTGTTGTGAAGTATTGACATTATGTGGTGTTGCGAAGTGTTGGGTGTTATGTGGTGTTGTAAAATGTTCTTACACTTCACAACATCAACACTAAACAGCACTACATAACAGCAGCACTTCACAACACCATATAATGCCAACACTTCTTTTATGACTAATAACTCCAGAGAAGAAACAATAGGGTGGAGGATCTCGTAAGACAAGATCTTGAAATGAATGGAAAACCTAAACCCAGGACATTTGTTTCGGGTTGTTGTACACCAGTAACACAAGAGTACAACTTCAAACTTGATAAAATGTCATGTAGGACAGATACAAGGATATACTTCTTCACACACAAGGTGATAAACCTATGGAGCAGTCTACGAGCTTAAGGTGTGAAGGTGTGGAAGCTTCAAAGTAGCCGTTGACAAATCTATCACTGACAATAGAGGGATCCTCCACAGGCCACTAGTCTCCTTCACTCGTCACGGTCACATGTAGTTTGGGTGGCAATTAGGTAAATCAGGTAGGCAGGTAAATATCCCACTGACATTGTGAGGCCTTGACAGTACAGTACAATACAGTATTATGAAGACTTATCATCTATATAATCTAGGAAAGCTATAACTTCTTCAGTAGAACCGCCTCCTCTTAAGAAAGGCACAGTTTTCTGAGGTGAAATAATCTTTTAACCTAAGGATAAGATGCATGTCAGGTCAGAAGTGGGTTGACTAAACGTAACCGAGAATATTCCTCACTCCTCAAAACAATAGTTACATGTAAACAAGGAAAATACAAGGATTGCGTAGGTCAAGAGTTGGTGTATAAATACAAACTTTTGAATACAGAAATGCAGTCAAGTTATTGTACCCCGCCTATTTCAGTACCGACCAGTGCTATACAAACTGAAGGTCATATGACGATTAGACCCCCAGCTTATTTCACCTTATGATTAAACACCTTAACGGTACTTAGGGTGTTAGGTTAGGTAAAGAAGACAAGAGTAATTGAGACAACACCTGTAGTTCTTAATTTTCTCTTCCCTGCCATCTGTAATCTAAGATCTATGTAGGATCCAAGACCTCGCTGTAATCCTTAATAACGAGAAAGTTATTATAATTGTTCCTACTTGTTGCCTTCATTAACTCGTATCATCGACATTCCTCTATGACTAACCTTATAATGGTAATAGCCCTGACGTTTTCTAGGACGGACTTTCTCACATTAGTTTTTATTTATGAGGAAGTCTAAGTTAGTACCTGATAGCGGGTTTCCCACTCCTCAGTCTACCACAGCACTTGTAAACTCACCCGGTGCCAACCTTCAACTCATAATGAACCAGGTATTTGGGACACGTATAAAATTCCAATGTGGTGGTGCCTTGACTCATATAAATGAACATAGATGCGTATTATTGTATGGCGTATTATATAAACAACCTTTTAAATTTACGCCTAGCAATAAGCTGCCTTCAATTCCTCGTCTACTACTTTATACTAGGAACCCCATATATCTCTCATGTACAGTAGCTTCATGTTTTAGTTGCTTAAATCAACTTTTTTATCATCTATTTCGTTTAATGATTCCTTTCTTTATTTCAGGGACTTACTAGAGCACACGAAGGCTTGTTTGTCGGGGTCACAGGAAAGATTTGTCCCTCACCCCCCCAAGCTTATTTTCACCTGATCATTAAACACCTAGTGGGTTAAGGTAGGTTAGGTAGGTTTGATCATGCTATATTAGTTTAGGTTGGTTATGTTAGGTTAGGTCTGGTTATTGTAGGTCTGGTTATTGTAGGTTTAGTTAGATTTGTTTGTTAGGTTAGGTTGGATTAGGTTAAGATTAAGGTGTTTAATATTCGAGTGATCTCTCCCTTGTACCGCTATGTAACCCAGCAACATCTCCCGGACATAACAGCACCGGCACGATCCCCCCCCCCCCACTTCCCCCTCTCCGCTTCAGGTCTTACCCACTTATAAATGACTCTTAACACATTCTCCACTCTTTATCTAACCCAACTCTGTATCTGACCTCACATCCCTACTATGTATAATAAGTAAGCTTTGGAGGTCAGAAGTGTTTAGAGGCCGGGTTTGGAGGCCGGGTGTGTTTAGTGAGGTTTGGAGGCCGGGTGTGTTTAGTGAGGTTTGGAGGCCGGGTGTGTTTAGTGAGGTTTAGAGGCCATGTGTGTTTAGTGAGGTTTGGAGGCCAGGTGTGTTTAGTGAGGTTTGGAGGCTAGGTATGTTTAGTGAGGTTTGGAGGCCAGGAGTGTAGAAGACAGTGTCCAGGTGTGCTAAGATCTGGAGGCCAGTGGTGTGGAGGCAGCGTTACCTTCTGGGGATCTCCAGATGTTGCAACTTGTCGTCTACACTCTACATCAACCCACTACGACCCCAACTGCCTGTGACTCACTCCTTTAATATTTCCTTAAACATAGATTACACAACGACCATCGAATCGCACACTGACACAAGGGTCATCGAATCGTTAAACTGTTGAACATAGATGTCTAAATGTCCACAGAGTTGCCCTGAGACTGTAGTAGGAGAGTATATGATAGCTCAATTGTTAATGGGACGGAGAAGGAACGTACGAAACTCTAGACTCTAGCTGTGAAGCCGCTGGTGATGGAATTACCATGGTTTAGTTGCGCTTCCCAGAATGTCTTCCGCCATGTGCCCTTCCGAGCGATGCTATTGTACTTTCATGCTACTTTCGACAATTACTATTTAAAAACATCTGTTTCTTTTATTGTATGTTTACACTATCAAAATTCATCAACTGAGGAATCTTAACTCACTTAAAAACCTGCATAATACGAATAAAAAATGCTCTACGTACTCGCACGAAACTGAACAGAGTCAAAGCAACTGCACACTCACCTGGCGAAGTTCCCAGGAAATTTCCTTTCAATTATTTTCCTTCTTTGGTAAATCTGAAACAGGAAAATAAAGAACAACATATAATTGTATTGTTAAAATTTGACAAAAAACATTCAATAAAGGAATTAGTAATACAGTAGTCGGATGTGAGTAGCAGATAAGTGATGCCTGTAAATCTCGCGGTATCTGGAAACTGACCGTCAGCCCTCCCGTTTTGTATATAAGCAACGTACGAGCCGCCCGAGGTCATTAGTGCTTCAGTAAACGACAGGTAATATTGTCACCTCACCTGTGGCTCGGTGGGGTTGTATGGGCAGTGTAGGGAAGGGGTATTTTAAAGTGGTGATGGGGTAAGTACTAAGTGGTTACTGTGTTTGGGGATAGTGGCGTTGATGCTTTAAAATGGTGAGGAGGCAAAAATGGCTTTGGTGTTTGGAGAAGTAACGTTGTTGTTTTAAGTGTTGAGGTGTTTTAAACATACTCCTATAGGCACAGAGGTTTCGTGTTGTGTATATAACTCCTGTCAAAACGCCAAAACTCCGCCCACAATATTATATGACCATTAACAACACAGTAAGGTGGCTTATAAGGTTTGGAAAAGAGGTTGTGATTGGATGGTGAAGTAACTGCGAATTAAGAGTGATTTTTCCATGAAGAACCGAGATTAATTGAAGTGTGTGTGTGTGTGTGTGTTTAGATATAAGTGAAAAGCTGTGGTGTTAGCCGTGATATTAGTCGACAAGGGCGGCCACTTTCACAAGTCTTAATCCTATTGTAATAAATGTGTGTGTGAATGAGTGAGTTTATCATTCTACGGTAATAAGTGTACAGGGATAATGGTATATGATATAATAATGTTAATAATATAGGAATTATATACCTTTTCTCCCTTTACATACTTCCCTTGACCTATATAAGAATAACAAACGAATATATCCTCCCACGACTGTTGGACAAGTTGGAAATGTTAGGTTAGGATTAGATTGGGTTAAGTTAGGTTAGGTTAGGATGTGTTGGAATTAGATTGGGTTGTTAGGCTAAGCAGGGAATTGATAACTTATGCCCGTCATAAGTTAAGAAAAAACAAAACGCATACATGCCCACGTTACATGTTGGTGGTGTTGAAGGGAAGTGGTGGTGGTGTTGAAGGGAAGTGGTGGTGGTGGTGGTAATGTTGAAGGGAAGTGGTGGTGGTGGTGATGATGTTGAAGGGAAGTGGTGATGATGTTGAAGGGAAGTGGTGGTGGTGATGATGATGTGGTGGTGGAATGTTGAAGGGAAGTGGTGGTGGTGATGTTCAAGTGAAGTGGCAGTGATATTCATTATTTACCTAATGGCCACCCATACCCTAACTACAGATGGTCAGGCCGAGGGAAGAAAGCCAGTGACGTGTGCAGGATCCATCCATTGCCTTTGATAGTCTTGTCAAGGTCTATTCTGACGTCCTGTACTGTTCCCAATTCCACAGCTTGATCGAGTAGACTGTTCCATAGGTCTATTACCCTCTGTATGAATATGTATTTCCTTATATTTGTTCTGCATGATACTTTTGCGAGCTTGAAGTTGTTCCTTGTGTTGGTGGTGCATGACTTCACGAAAAAATGGCCCGGGTTGACGCTTTTCATTCCTTTCAAAAATTGAATATATCGATGAGATTTGCCCCACTGTGTTGTGTGAAGGGTGGATAATCGAGGTGACGTAGTTCCGGCATCATCTCAATCGCTCTGTGTTGCACTTTTTTTTTTTTTAGGGAAGTTAAGCGTTTCTAAAACAAAGATTTCCAAGCCTACATACAGTAGTCCAGATGAGGCCCTACGAGACACTTATAAAGTTGAAGGTACATCTTTTGGTCTTTGTATTAGAAGGTGTACTTTATAATTCACAAATCTCGGTTGGTTTCCCCACTGCTGGGGCACCCCCACTTGTCGGGCCGCCTTTTTGCATGGTGCGACGTCGTCCTGATTTGCCATCTCACTTCGTGTCGTCTACAAACTTGATATTGTGGCTCGAAATATATATATTTTTTCACTGAAAACCTTTTTCCCATTCTGAATGAAAGCCGTTTATGACCACTCATTGTCGCCAGCCTTCGAGCCTTTTGCGAGGCCACTTCAATATTTGTTTTGCCTGTGATGCCATGTTCCTGGATATAAGAGACTAGCCAGCCGTTCATGTGGCCCTTTGTTAAAAGCCTTGGAAAAACCCATTGGTAAACCCCATGATCTACGTAGTTTGTTTGGATGGGTGTGTGTATGTATGTGTATTTACTTCGCCATAATACTATAATGTTAGAATCACAGCTGACTGTTTGTGTGTTATGGTTGTTGTTGTTAATATTGATTTTGTTGTTTGTCCCCCCCCCCCCCCCCTCTTCCCCAGATAATTTGGAAGTGGCAAAACTTCAGGTTGGTTAACAAATTGAAGGGCAGCTCTTCAGGTGTGGACTTTGGGGGGGCTAATCTTCACGTGATACATAAAGGCTAAAATTGCAAATGGTCTCGTTGTGGTCTCGTCTATATAGTATACATCACTTGTTGTTATTGTTATTATCGTTGCCGTGACAATGGCAAGGTGAACATTAACAATATGGAGCGTTAGGTTGTTTGTCTTGAGTACAGTTCTATACATACACGTAAATCCACACTAAATAATATTCATCTGACTGACGAGTAAAATTTATAAAACAATCGACATTTCAAACAATTATAAAAAGAAAAAATTACAAAATACAGGTACAGGTATAATATAAAAACAAGTCTTGCCAACCAAATTAATTTACGTCTTAGGAAGCACTTCACCAAGCTAACTCTGGAAAGTTTCAAAAGGAGGCTAGATAGATTCATGGATGATGGAGAGTGGTAGTAACTCTCGACAGGAGCTGCCATGCACAGGCCAACCGGCCTATTGCAGACTCCTTATTTTCTTGTGTTCTTACGTTCTTAAATGTAAGATCGATATTAATATTTTTTTCTGGGGGACACACACACACACACACACACACACTCTTACTTATACATAATTAAAAAATGCTTCTTAAAATCGTAATAAATATGGAGAGAAGGAATGAAACAGGAAAAAAAAAAACTACAACACCAGATAGGCTGGGATGGTTTGACGGGTCATGCTTGAGGACTAGAAGGTCAGCCAGCTCAAGGTTACTTATTTACCCTTGAGTTTTTTTGTTCGACGGAGACAGTTACGAAGTGTTGAAGGTAAGGGAACTCTTCTTTTCTTCTGAGGGGATTTGTAATGACATTGTGTTTATGTAACTATTATTAATATTTTTATCATTGTTGTTGTTTGTAAACCTCGTTAACTTACATTAAAACAAGACACTTAAAATATAAACAACGTTCAAACACCTGGCTCTCACACCTGTTTACCTTGCCGGTGTAAACATAGACTCCAGTTTATCACACGATCTCACCTGACCCAATTAAACCCCGACGGGTTTCGTGGTTGGTGAAAGCATTAACAAACCCTTTAGTTTCCTTATTTTCCCATCGGTATATTTCACCTGTTGATTAATCACCCTAATTCTTTCTACTGTGGTTGGATTAGGTTGGGTAAGAATAGGTTTGGTGAAGTTCGATTAAGTGAGATTAGATTAGGTTGGCGTCAGGGTGTTTAATCTCCAGGTGAAATATGCTGGGGGGCTAATCTTCAGATGATCCTATTTTACTGTACATAAGCAAACATATATTCTTAAAAAAAAAATATTATCCGTGTTTACAGATGACATAATGTGTTCTGTCATCCATCTAGCCTTTCAAAACCCAAACAAAAAACGCATGTGAAAAAAAAATCCAACCACTTTACTGATTTCTTACAGACAAAGCATGGCACCGAACGTGTGGAGGACGGTGGCGTGTGTAGTGGTACTGGTGGGCGTGTGGGGAGGCGTGGCCGAGTCCAATGAAAGACGAGCCAGGCAAAGTAAGTTACTTTTAGTTTCTCAACAATTGTTTACGTCTGACTTTGGGTGTCTGTTTGCACCTGTTTATAGCTCGATTTACATGTATATAGCGGACTACACTTACCTTCATCTGTATGTCGATGACTTAACCCCTTGAGTGCGATGATTTAACCGGGATCGTACCTAAGTGGTTAATTTAATTCAATGGGCTAATTCACTGGCATTATACTCGTGGGGTTAAGTAATAATTATTCCAAAATTTCAATAGTTATCTCATTTGTTTAAGACTTGTACTATAATTAGGAAGAGGTCGTGACCTCCCTCTGTGACGTATGTTTGTGTTTGGTGTGAGGCTTGTCCTATGACCTTTCCCTACAGGTCCCCAGCCGTTACCAACACCTCTTCCCTCCCTGACCAGATATCCCTCCTCCTAGTCACTGGCCTGGCACTTGACATTATTAGGGACCTGCCACTCTTTGCTATAAACAGATGAAATGTACCGGGAATCCACCCCCCCCCCCCCCACACACACACACACACACTCTCTCCTCATTCTGTCACTTTATGTAACTTGCTGACAAAACCTATGACCCTTCAGGCTAACACGCCCTTAATGCACGAGTCATAAAGGCAAAGCATGAACTTGGCATGCTTCCCAGTTGGGCACTGTAAACGCTTCTGCGCTTCACCTTGCACAGGATGTAAGGGGGTGCCCAATAAACTAGCCCCACCCGGGGCAATCTGTAAAAAATCTGTATCTGTGAGGCCAGGGGAACCCCAGTGTTGTAACCTGAAGTCTCTACCTGCCCTCTAAATCAAGGTCTCTCTCTCTCTCTCTCTCTCGATTAGTATAATCCAATGTGTATTCCTTCTATCTCCCAGGAAAGCTTTGAAAATAAAGAAATGATGGTTACAAATAGAATCCGTTTAGGCTCTCGCTTGGTACTTTTTATGATAACATTCGAGATGTTCAAGTCTTGTGAAAATATTAAAACATTATCCTATAATGACAACAGACGACATAATATTAATTTTTTTTAAAAAGATGAAAAAAAAGTTGACCTGCACTGATAACAAACCTATGTAATTCATATTCATCTAAAAACAATGACTTGAGTAAATTCCAAGATGCAATACTCCACCACTCTAAAATGACCCAAAACATTCCTTTACCTCAGCATCGTTCCCACAAAATGACCCTCGGTGTCCGGCGGGCAACAACTGTATCAACTTACTGGATTGTCCAACATTGGCTCCACTCCTTAACCGCCGTCCACGACCTTCCAGAGAGGACATCAACACATTAAGGCGTGCCCTCTGTGGCTTTACCAGCCGACGACAACCACTGGTGAGTTACTGTACCAACAAGGTTACGTTTGAGTAGTTGTAGACGAAGATGTAAAGGCTTATGTGGTCAGATTTGTGACAATAATCGGTACCGGAACAGGTAGGTTAGTGGCGCCATTATACCTGCATGTTATATAGGTGGTAAAGTCCCTCCCCGCGCCACAACAATACGAGGCCATAACTGTTTAACAAGAACATACGGACGAACAGAAGCAAGACATACAGAGGTTATTTTCTCTGCAGGTGTGACGGTGAATGTTAAGTTGTACTAGAGGTGGTTGGAGCGTGTTGGTCTGGCTCCCTCACCACTGTCAGTTAGGGGGAGGGAGGGGGGGGGGGTCATTTTAGAGGTTTCAAGTTGACACGATTCTATTTTGCAACGTTGTGTGTGTGCATAAAATGATTCCTGAAATTTTGGATATATTTAAGTTGACCTAACACTGATATTTAGGCTCAGAGACACATAATAGACGGTCTTCTTTACTCGCACACTCGCTCACTCACTCCGCAGTACAGGAATACATCTGGTTAGTGATTATCAACTGGAGGCTCCTATAAACATTTCATTCGCCTGTAAATTTATTTATGATTAAGAAGTTCTTTGAAACTTACCGTTGTCTGTAGTGTTCCTCTATCTTCTCATCCTAACAGGCGTGTTGCCCAACCGGAATAGGCCTTCCAACCCAACCTACCATTCCACCCACAGTCCCAACCCAACCTACCATTCCACCCACAGTCCCAACCCAACCTACCATTCCACCCACAGTCCCAACCCAACCTACCATTCCACCCACAGTCCCAACCCAACCCACGATCGCGCCTGGTAACGGAGGAGGAGAGGCTTTACTGCCGAGTTCCTGTGGTACAACCAGGTTATCAGATAATATTCGCATCTTCGGCGGGAAGAATGCGATCATCGGTTCCTATCCCTGGATGGCTCTCCTCGGCTTCACCTGTAAGTTTACCTGCTCTTACGTTGTGTGTGTGTGTGTGTGACTCAAGATGAGAGAGAGAACCTAAAACCAACTAAAGACCCCTGGAAGTTATTAAAAAAATAGACTCGCGGGACTGCTAATATGACACCATTGTTATTGTTGTTTCTTCCAGCAAGGTCCCAGCCTCAGGTAGTGTTCGGTTGTGGTGGAGCGCTTATTAACGACCGCTATGTGTTGACCGCCGGCCACTGTACCTCCCCCGAATTTACCTTCAACCGTGACCTGTGAGTAGTGATGACCTCTTGACCTCAGTAATTGACCTGTGGTATTTTTCTTTTATTTATTTTCCGTTTCTCAGTTTATGCATTTTCCTGTCCTACCTTGTATTATCCTGTCAAAATATATTTATCCCAAGAAGTGTCTGGAATAGGAGTGAGGTAGGAGTAATGTTGAAGTGATGTAGTAGGGGTGAGGCAGGAGGGAGTCTGGAGCGAGGTAGGAGTAATGTTGAAGTGAGGGAAGAGCAAGGTAGGAGTTAGACAGGCGTGAGGTGTTCAGGCGCTGTCTTCCTGAACAAAAACTCGCCTGTCCAGTCTTGCCTAAACTTCATGACTCGAGTATGACTCAAATCTTGTGGGTGTGTGTGTGTGGATCGAGGGTTTGACTCCTTAACCCCTTGATTGCTAAGAAACGTAACTCTTGAGTACTAGAAACCGAACCCCTTGAATACTAGAAACCTCTAACCCCTTGAGTACTAGAAACCGAACCCATTTATTACTAAGAAAACGTAACCCTATGATGACTAGAAACCTTACCCCTTGAGTGCTAGAAGTCTAACCCTTACGTACTAGAAACCTAACCCCTTGAATCATAGAAACCTAACCCTTGAATACTAGAAACCTGACCCCTTGAGTACTAGAAACCTAACCCCCTTGTGTACTAGAAACCTAACCCCTTGAGTACTAGAAACCTAACCCCCTTACGTACTAGAAACCTAAGCCATTTATTTGAAATTCAACACCAGCAAGTGCAGCGTACTTAATATTGGAAGAACAAATACTTATAATGTATACAGCCTTAACAACATCAACCTAGAGAAGTCGACTTGTGAAAGAGACCTAGGGGTACTTGTAAGCCCGGACCTACGGCCTAGAAAACAGTGCGTTAATGTTCGAAATAAGGCAAACCGAGTATTGGGTTTTATATCTAGAAGTGTAAGTAACCAGAGTGCAGAGGTCTAATTGCAACTATATCTTGCGCTAGTCAGGTCGCACCTCGATTATGCGGTTCAGTTCTGGTGCCCCTATTATAGAATGGATATAAATTCACTAGAGTCGGTGCAGCGAAGAATGACAAAAATGATTCCTGGACATAGAAACCTTCCATATCAGGATAGGTTAAAGAAACTTAACTTGCATTCCCTAGAAAGACGAAGGTTGCGGGGAGATATGATAGAAGTATTTTAGTGGGTGAAAGGAATCAATAAAGGGGATATAGATAAAGTTCTTATAATATCCGAGCAGGATAGGACTCGGAGCAACGGATTCAAGTTGGATAAGTTTAGGTTTAGGAGGGAGGTAGGAAGAAACTGGTTCACAAATGGGGTGGTGGGGAACAAGCTTAGCAACTTTGTAGTAAGTGCGGGAAATCTGGAAAGTTTCAAAAGGAGGCTAGATAGATTCATGGATGAAAGAGAGTGGTAGTAACTCTCGACAGGAGCTGCCATGCGCAGGCCAACCGGCCTATTGCAGACTCCTTATTTTCTTATGTTCTTATTACTAAGAAACCTAACCCCTTATGTAGTAGAAACCTAACCCCTTGAGTACTAAAAAACCAACGCCTCTTACCATGACTCTTTAACACCACCTTCTCTCTCCCTGCGTAGGACGATGATAAGATTAGGTGAACACGACCTGTCAACAGAAGGCGACTGTCAGACCTCGCCCTCGGGAGTAGTTTGTGCCCCTGTCCATCAGACCTTCTCACCTGCTGAAATCATTCCTCACCCAACCTTCAACAGGCGCGGCACGATTGGGGATGACTTGGCTCTCATCAGACTGGATAGGCCAGCCATCTTCAACAGTAAGATAGAATATTATTTTATTTTAGTTATTTTGTTATATTTTATGATTATTGGTGTTGGTTTATTTTGTTGTTTCTTGATTTATAATTTTATTCTTTCACTCGCTCATACACTAAGTCACTCCGTCATTCATACACCAAGTCACTTCATTCACTCGTACACTAAGTGACTGCACTCACGCACTCAATCATACACTAAGTGACTGCACTCACGCACTCGCTCATACACTAAGTGACTGCACTCACGCACTCACTCGTACACTAAGTCACTGCACTCATGCACTTACTCAGTGACATATAATCATTGAATTGGTTTTCCTCTCAAAGACACGTTATTACGCATTCGTCCCGTACAAACCACTGTAGTATGCTCCTCACAACCACAGATCAGTCACATTCTCTCTATCTCCATCATTACAGACTTTGTGAGACCGGTGTGTCTGCCATCTGCCGACCACGACACCGAGACCTTCCTCGGAGGGCGGATGGCGACGGTCTCAGGCTGGGGAGTTACTGAGAAAGGCCCGGACACCCAAATACTGCAGAAGGTGATATTGCCGTTTGTGAACCAAGACGAGTGCAACCCTCACTTTAACAACGGCCTTCTACAAGAACAGGTGAGAAGAGTTCATTAATTAATTAGATATGGTCAGGTGAGTTAATTAGGCATCGTCAGGTAAGGAGTTTGTTAATTAAGTATGGTAAGGACACACACACACACACCTGCGCGCGCACACACACCTGCACACACACACACACACACACACACACACACACATACATATATACCTATGCGCGCGCACACCTACACACACACACCTACACACACACAGAGTAGAGGATCCGTCCGTAACGAGAATCACTGCTGTAACTGCCCAGTCTCCCTGCAATCTTCACTATCCTCATCATTATTACAGTCTAGTGGTCAGAGAGAGAGAATTGCTACTAACGGAGACCACACGTGCTGGACCAACATACTAAGGCAGAACAAGAAGAACAACACCAATACAAAAAATACTAAATAAAAAAAATAATAATAATAATAATTCATCTCTTCTCGGCAGATCTGTTTTGGTGGTGATGGTCCACGCGACTCCTGTTTTGGTGACTCAGGCGGACCAATAGTCGGCATGATTGCCAACAGCCCTATCTCTGTCCTGGTAAGTGTGACTGTTTCCTTGAGTACAATGCTAACCTTCCCCTCCTGAGTACAATGCTAACCTCCCACCCTTGCGTATGATGTTATCCTCTCCCTCTGTCAGTTGGTTGAAAATGTTCAAAGGAGGGCCACCAGACTGGTGCCTGCACTTCGGCACCTCAGCTACCCTGAGAGATTGGAGCGCCTGAACTTGCCTAACTTATACTACAGACGGGCAAGGGGGGACCTAGTTGAGGTGTATAAGCATCTCGGGGGGGCACTACTCAGTTGAGTGTCCTTACTTGGAGCTGGCGGACGCTTGCCCCACAAGGGGTCACAGCTCAAGATTGAAGATGCCGCAAGTTCAGAAAACCGTGAGGGCAAACTTTTTTGGAGTGAGTTGTAACCTCTTGGAACAATCTACCAGAAAGTGTTGTGACGGCACCGAGTGTGAGCTCTTTCAAGACAAGACTTGACCAACACAGGAGCGGGTTCAGTTACATTCAGGAGCCGGTGCATGCCCAGTATTTGCCAACAGTGCGTGACAGACGTGACCTATCGCCCAAGTGGCTAACAAGCCGATCAGTGGCGAAGAGGATAAAAAAAAATATAAATCATTGTTATCTTCCCTTTTGAGTACAATCCTGTTAGGTTCTGAATAATAAGTTCTATATACAGGAGAGAACACA
This sequence comes from Homarus gammarus, assembly GCA_958450375.1. Classification (NCBI taxonomy): domain Eukaryota; kingdom Metazoa; phylum Arthropoda; class Malacostraca; order Decapoda; family Nephropidae; genus Homarus; species Homarus gammarus. The sequence continues at coordinate 3,640,312 of CAUDMG010002282.1, read as the reverse complement.
AACACCTGTATAGTTTTGTAGGTTCGGTTTACTGGGTAAGAGTATGTACACAAAGGAGAGCAGCACTCTCCCCGGCTAGGCTCCTTAGTCAACTGCTATAGATGACGTATGGCAAGTGATACATTAGCAGCTTCCATACGTCGCCAGGCACATTAATTAGGCATGTGGGATATGGTAATAACATTGCCACACGCTGCTAGCTACATAAATGGAGCACATACATAATATATAATCCAGCATACATAATATACATACAAATCCTAACTCCTTTTTTTAGTGCAATGTTAACCTACCCTTCCTGAGTACAATGCTAACCTCCCCCGAGTACAAATATGAACTTTATAACCTCTCACTCTTGACTACAATGCTAGCCTCTCCACCCTTGAGTACAATGCTAACGATGAATTTGCCCAATGATAAATGTGTCGTAAGCTCTTGAGTACTTTGTATTAATCCATTGAGTACACTGATGTAATCCTTTCGGGTACGATGTCTTAACCCTTTAGATACGAGGACCTAATGCCCCTGAGTACGACGACGCTGTACTCAGAAAGTTAAGCCATTGTATTCTCTCCCTGACCCCTCCACTCACTCTATCCCTGACCCCTCCACACACACACACACTCTCCCTGATCCCCCACTCTCTCTCCCTGATCTCCCACATACTCTGCCTGACCCCCACATACTCTCCCTGACCCCCCCCCACATACTCTCCCTGACCCCCATACGCCCTCTCTCTTGCAGCTGGGGATGGTCTCGTTCGGGCAGCCCTCGTGTGGGGTGGCCGGAGTGCCGGCCGTCTATACCAACGTGGCTTCTTATAGGCCATGGATTCTGAGCAACCTAAAGCCTTAACGACCTCTAACAACAAGACTGCAGCGCCATCACGAGCACTCGCCAACTCCACCACGAGCACTCGCCAGCACCACCACGAGCGCTCATCAGCACCACCACGAGCGCTCATCGGCACCACCATGAGTATTCACCATCGCCGTCATGAGCACTGATCAGCACCACCACGAACACTAACCAGCGCCACCACGAGCACTCACCAGCCCCAGCAGAAGCCTCTATCGGTGACTGGAATTTTCTTTCACCCGGTAATAAACATATCTATGGGAGTACCTACGCCAGACGAACGGACTCCAGCATAATATAAGAGCTCTCTTTCTACGTATAAAAGAACGTCGACAAAGGAAGTCGCACTTCACCTTGGGTAACATAACAAGGTGGTGTCAATCACTCCAGCGAGAACGTGAAGGTGTAAATAATAACAGGTGTAAACAATGAAACGTTCTTATAACAGGTGTAAACAAAGAAAATGTTTTTATAAATGGTGAAAACGTTCTTATAACAGGTGTAAACAAAGAAAATGTTTTTATAACTGGTGTAAACAGTGAAAACGTTCTTATAACAGGTGTAAACAATGGAAACGTTTTTATAACAGGTGTAAACAATGACAGCATTTGTATATAAAACATATGATGTTTTTACGATATGTCCCCTCTCTCTCTCTCCAGTTTTATTTAATTGCAGTAAAAATATTTTATTTAGTTTTGTTTACTCAACCATTCCTGATCTGACCGGTGGAAACTGTGTGTGGGTGGAAGTGGAAATATCTTTGGAACTCGCCTGAATTTTTGCACCACTTTAACATAACCACTAATACGAATGCTTTAACACGACTACTTTAACATGACCACGAACACTTAAACCCGACTACTTTTCCACTTCAACTAATGGCCAAACACTCCATGGGTACAGGTAGTATAATGAATTAGTGATCACCGAAGACTCGTTAAATATTCTAGTAACTCCACACTCAAATCACAGTAGGATATTCTTAGCTGCTGTGTCACAAGTCACTCACTCACTCACTCACACTGAAAGAACTTTTTTTTTGGGAGGGGGGGGCGTTGTGCACTACTGGTTGAGTTTGTAGATCTTGATGCTGTGTTCTACATGGAGGGGGGGAGGGGGTTCTATTGGGACGAAGGAAGGAATTAGGATCAGATGATGATTAAGCCATCCCGCACCCTCCCCTCCTCTACTCGTCTTATCTCCCCAAGGTAGTGTGAAGGTGTGTAATCATCTGGTGAAATAAGCTGGGATGCCTAGTCTTCAAGTGATGCGAGAATTTTTATTATGTTAGGTATTAATATGTAAAACTGCTATGATGCCTTTTTTAATATATAGTTAATAAAATGGTGTAACGTGACAAAGAGAGCAGGTGGGTAAGGTAAGGCCTTGAGGGACACCGCTCTCCGGTTGTTAACCTTGCGTATGTCTGATGGTTTCGTTTCCTCAATAAATGATTACTACCGTTCTTGAGAGTTGTTCTTTGTGATACCTTTACCTATATCCCGGCCTTGAAGATATGATGCAAGTGTTATTTTATTCTCTAATAGCTTGTCATGTATGACCTGTGTATAGTTATGATTGATGGTAAATTTACATATAATCTTTTCACTCGGCATAAAAGTTTCACTGCAATTTTAACGATACTTTATTCTCTTTCTTTTAAATTCAATAATAAAGCCGAACCATTATATAATGTTCCTAAATGTTTATCGTCAAAATTAACTATAATCAAAACGATATTTACATTGAATTTAGCATTGATATAGTGCATCTCGCTATATATAAACTTAACGATAAAATCAGTCAAATAGCATTCAACCAATTTTCTTCTAAAAGATAAGACAACGGACTTGTTTAAAAAAAATTCTAACGGGCTTTAATAAAAAGATTTATGTTAACATTTAATTGACTTTACGTGGTTCCATTTTAAAGCCTTTGAAGCCACATATTCAAAAATCAAAGAACCAATCACTGACGAGTAATTACATAAGGAAAATCTCAAACACACAGAGGAGCTAGGCAAGACCTTAGAGCCAGCCAGGCGAGGGTACAGGGAGAGGATATTTTTTGAAGAGTCCAAGTGGTGTAAAATTAAATTAAAGGGAGGGGGACTTACTTATCGTCGGGTGTATCTACAGATCCCAAACTGTGGCCCACTAAACCAAAGGAACTTAAGAGCCTTGATATACAACGCGGCGATGCTCAACCCTAGCCGCCTCCTTATTATGGGGGACTTTAACTATGGCGACATCGACTGGAGAAACGAGTTCACCCTAAACGACTTGAATAACCTCGCTACTCTTTTTGTGGAAACTCTGAGAGATAATTTTCTGTTCCAACATGTTAGAGACCCGACACATTACAGAGGGGAGCAAACACCCAAGCCACTGGACCTCATCATAACAAACGAGGAGGGTATGGTGGCCAAACTGGAACACCTTGCACCAGTCACCATATGGCATTGTCATTCAGATTTAACTGTTAATTAGTTCAAGATAAGGCCAGGCCAAGGTGCAAATATTACAAGGGAAATTACAACGGGATGAGGGAAGAGATGAGGGGTATTCACTGACCTGACTCATTAAGGCAGACACTACGCTGAATATCATAACTAGTAAAGTGACCCATTTGATCGATAAATATACTGTATACCCAAGACCAAACCCAGTGCCTCTAGGAATATGAGAGGATCCCGACACATGAACCATGCGGTGGTCGACAAAGTTAAGAAAAAAACTCAGAAATTCAAGATGTGGGTTGGGTCAAATGATGAGCAGGACAGGAGGATGTATGCAAGAGTCAGAAACCAAGCAAAGATAGAATGTAGAAGGGCTGAAAAGGAGTTCCAAAGGCTGGTTGCAAGCGAGGTCAGGTCAAACCCTAAGGCGTTTTACCGCTATGCAAAGTCGAAATTAAAAACGCGAGTAGGAGTATCAGACCTGAGGCTTGAAGATGGTAGTTATGCAGATTCTGACCAGGATAAAGATGAGGCATTGAACAGCTTCTTTTTCCTCGGTGTTCACAAGAGAGGATGCAACTAACCTTCCTGCGCTTGAGGACAGACGGTTTGACACAGCACTGACCCACATTGGGTTCACAGAAGAGGGTATTAGAAATACATTGTCAAAGCTAAAGGTTCATAAGAGTCCCGGCCCTGACATGGCGCACCCCAGAGTGCTAAGAGAGTTGTGCAATGCAACGAGCTTGCCAAGATCCTGTTTTGTAAATGCCTGGATGAACAAAAGGTCCCCAGTGATTGGAAAATGGCTTATGTGAGTCCTATCTTCAAGAGGGGCGATCGTCACTCCACGAACAACTATAGACCGGTGAGCCTGACCAGCATAATATGTAAAGTACTTGAGAGTATTATCAGAGATGCCGCGGTGGAACATCTACTACGAAACAACCTTGTAAAGGATTGCCAACACGGTTTTATGCCGGGGCGCTCCTGCTTAACACAATTGCTCAAGGTATTGGATATTTGGACCCATATTCTGGAACGGGGTGGTAATATCGACAATATTTACCTGGATTTTGCCAAGCCTTTCGAGAGTGTACCCCACGAAAGGCTGAAAATCAAACTGGAAGGGTACGGAATTCGGGGAAATGTCCTAGCGTGGATAGAAGACTTTCTACATGACCGCAAGCAGTGTGTGGTGATTAATGGCACGAAATCATCATCTGTACCTCTCACAAGCGGCGTACCACAGGGCAGTGTATTGGGCCCGCTGTTATTTGTTTGTTTCATAAATGACATGCCTGACGTTGTACACTCCTCCATACAAATGTTTGCCGATGACGCCAAGTTATTTCGGGAAATCAAGAACCATGCGGACTGCGAAGAGCTGCAGAAGGATCTCTGTGAGCTCCAAGAATGGTCGAAGAAATGGTTGCTGAGATTCAATGTCACAAAGTGTAAGAGGGTGCACCTGGGGTGTACCAACGGTAAGGAGGCGTATCATATGTCCCAACGGGATGATGAAACTGCACTATTTGAGACTGAATGTGAGAAGCACCTAGGTGTGTATGTTGATAATGAGCTGAAGTTCTCGGGCCATTGCGAGAAGGTAAATCAGGCAAATGAATTATCGGGTCTTATAAGAAGGCCGTTCAGATATCTACGAGGGACGGACCGTCCCTCGTAACGATCTTCAAGTGTGAAGTGCTTCCCCATCAGTCACCCCGTCTGGTCCCCGAGATATGCTAGGGACTGTCAGTTGGTTGAAAATGTTCAAAGGAGGGCCACCAGACTGGTGCCTGCACTTCGGCACCTCGGCTACCCTGAGAGATGGAGCGCCTGAACTTGCCTAGCTTATACTACAGACGGGCAAGGGGCGACCTAATTGAGGTGTATTAGCATCTGAAGTGGCACTACTCAGTCGAGTGCCCTTACTTGGAGCTGGCGGACGCTCGCCCCGCAAGGGGTCACAGCTCAAGATTGAAGAAGCCGCTGGTCCAAAAAACAGTGAGGGCAAACTTTTTCGGAGTGTTGGAACAATCTCCCAGAAAGTGTTGTGACGGCACCGAGTGTGACCTCTTTCAAGACCAGACTTGACCAACACTGGAGCAGGTTCAGGTACATTCAGGAGCCGGTGCATGCCCAGTACTTGCCAACAGTGCGTAACAGAGACTTAACCGATCGCTCAAGAGGCTAACGAGCCGATCAATTGGTGAAGAGGATAAAATTAAAGAGCAACGGTGTCACCATAACCTTGAAACAACCAGCCAATCACAGCGAAGTAATGACGTAAAAAATGTTACCTAAATGAAGCAACCAGACACAAACGAGTAAAGACGTCATAAATGAAAAATCCAACAGCCAACTAACAGAGGACGTAACTGGACTTTTACTTTTTATTTCTATCCCTAACCAAAGTTAGTGACGGATAAACAAACAATTGACATAAGCTAGCATCACATTTGCTATAAAATGACACCACTAACTCACGAAGTGGCTCAAGAGGTAAATAACTAACAGATGACGATACTAGAGGTACGGAAGTAAGATCATTAGTGAATACCGCGGAAAGGAAAAACACAAATTAAGAACATTGACGTCACTAACAGTACGAGGAAGCCAGAGTTGGATTGGCTGACCGTCATCAAAGAACCTCCCCGGGTTTTCCCACCATTCAGTATTGCCAACTCAATGGAACAACTCGCTTAAATGTAGGAAGTTTCTAGATTCCTTTAGCAACATGCAACAGTGAGTTTTTTTAAGTGTAGTTTGTGCTGTTAAAACGAATTTCATGTTGATTTTTTGAGTTTTTTCTTTACCAGTTACTTTAGGTATTTTTACCAGTTACTTTAGCTAGTTTCACCAGTTACTACAGTTAGTTTCACCAGTTACTTTAGACTACTTTCTCCAGTTACCTCAACAAGTTTCACCATTTTCACGTATGTAGATGTGAGAGCAGGCAACATTTTCTCTCTCTCAGTGGTGAATAAAAACAGGAGTCGACCATTATAATCATCTACTTCCTGGAAACTTTCATACACAAGGAAATTATATTCTATTACGATCTGGAGGTTAACTTTGGGTCAAGGCATAAATAGTCTCACAAACCTCCACAATTATTCTCTTTTACCTCATAAGTTACTTGATGATATTTGATGCAGCCTAGCCTAACCTAACCTAACCAAATATAATCTAAGCTAACCTAACCTAACCTAACCTTACCTAAGCTAATTTTTGTCGAGGTCTCCAGTATCTCAAACACCTAAACGATACCTTAAATTTAACCTAATCCTACCTAATATAACCTAACTTAATCTAATCTAATCTATGCCAACTTAATCTAGCTTAGTCCATTTATAACCTAACCTATCTGAAACTAATCTAATCTATGCCAACTTAATCTAGCTTAGTCCATTTATAACCTAACCTATCTGAAACTAATCTAATCTAATCTAATGTAACCTAATCTAACCCAACCTAACTTCACAGATAGCGTTCGGTTGGTTAGTCATCAGGTAAGCTAAACTAAGGGTGTTTAATCTTCAGGTGACCTAGAAATTAAACCTTTATTACTACCCACAGCCTCAAGAGTCTAACAAGTTTATACATTAACTTCTCGTAACTGTAGGTTTAACATAACACGTCTAGTTGGGTTAGGTTAGGTTAATCTAAGTTTGGTTTGGTCATTTTTGGATAAGTTAGGTTGGGTTAAGTAAGGTTTGGTTAGGTTAGGTTAGGTTAATCTAAGTTTGGTTTGGTCATTTTTGGATAAGTTAGGTTGGGTTAAGTAAGGTTTGGTTAGGTTAGAGTTCTGGTGGTTAATCTTCAAGTGAAATTAACTAAGGTTATTAATCTTCAGGTGATGCGAAAACTGTACACAGGAACCTTTGAGAAACAATGACCAGAGGGAGCGGAAAAAATAAGAAAAAAAACGAATTTGTCTTCGAATTTTGAACTAGAGAGCAAATTTCTGAGAGATTAAATAAAATTCATTCACATACGACTGAAAAGAGAAACAGATCGTGACGTCATTGTATAAAAATAACAGAAATAATTATTTATTTTATTCTTTATAATGTAATACCGGAAGAGAGGTAAATTGTCCTGATGTAACGTAGTTGAGGAAATGATTACCGCGAGCTAACACTGTCATTATTTCTCAGATCTATTAGAGTTCTCTTGTTCGTCATACTAATCTGATTTCACCACCCCCCTGTTGGCAACACTGAGGACGTCACGAGAACGCAACCTTCAAGGCGGATTTTCCCAAACAAATGACGATCCTCACTCCCCCCCCCCTCTCTCTCTCATGGCAACACACAAGACATGTTCTGTTATGGCAACACACAAGAGACTCCGATATGGCAACACACAAGAGCTTCGTTATGGTAACACACAAGAGACTTCATTATGGCAACACACAAGAGACTCCGTTATGGCAACACACAAGAGACTTCATTATGGCAACACACAAGAGACTTCATTATGGCAACACACAAGAGACTCCGTTATGGCAATATGCGAGACGCTCTGTTATGGCAACACAGAAGAGGATGTTGTCAATGATCCGTTTTCTTTACATATTGGTCGTCTACATGAAGGTTGCCGTAGATACGTGTCTATCATCCGGTTATGTGTAATAATGCTTACAATTACATTATCCGGTTAAGTTGTGTGAGTTCTTTAACGGGGTTTCTCTAATAATACCAATAAACGGGATTGGACGCAGCTGAGACAGGTTTAGAGTTGCCAGTTAGGTGAAAATCGCCTTTATTTTTTCCGCCCCGAGCAACAACCACCTGCTGGAGTTCCCAATGACAACATCCGGTCTCTTTCTGATGGAGTGTACCTGTGTTTCTGTCAACAGGTGAGTGGGGCTAGTTGTTAGTTGCCGGGTGGGGGAAAATGGGGCTAATTTGTGACACTTATAGATTTTCAAAGAGAAAGAAAAAAAGCTGGCAATACTCACACTCAAAAAGAGCTTAATGTATTTGTATGTTTCTCTATTCACGTGATAATTCATTTATTACTTACATTATTTTTGTGTTAGAGAGGGAGAGAGAGAGAGGATGAGACGCCATCTTGTGACGTCATCTGTGACAACAAGACGAGGTATACCGGCGTGACAGTAATTTTTTTTAAGTCCACAGAGGCATATTCTTTACGCGCACGCACGCACACACACACACAGCAACCACATGCACGCTATCTGAACCACTCACTCACTCTCTCTAATTCCATACTTCACTATCTCTTTCACATCCCTCTCCCATCGTCTTTCCTATTCTCCATAACCACCGTTCTCCCTCTCTTTCACATTTTCTTCTCTCTGTCTTTCCCATACGTGTGACATACCCTAACTCACCCTACCTTATTGTACCCTAATTTACACTACCATTATCTAATTTAACTTATCCAAACCCATCCAATCTAAACCTACCTGCCCTAACCTTACAGTACAAACAGTGGATACAACTGCTGAGTCATGGCCAGTGGTGGTAAACAAGGGTCGTGACTGGCATATCACACCCAAGTGTGAAGTTGGGATCCCGCCATCACGACCACATGAGAGCTGCCGCCAGTCGTCTTCCCCCTCGACTGGGCTGAGCACCATGACAATGGATCCCTGGGCGAAAATGTTAGTGTTATTATAATCCAACTATCAAGACGCAACTACCAATATGGGAACAGATAGTCACGTGCCGCCACAGCTGCACCAGGCCTACAAGACCAGGTACACCTGCTGTAACTTATGTTCTCTCCATGTTTTTTCCTCTTTTGTAATGAAAGCACTTTTTAAATTAGTCATTCCCCAATGTAATCATATTTGTTCATTGTGTATTTTCAGCCTTTTGTTGCTATTCCTCTCTATAAAATAACACTGATTAGTCCTCAAATAAAATATGACTTCGATTGTGTATGAACCACTGTCCTGCGTGGCAATGAATAGTGACATCACCCACATGACCCTGTCCTATATAAAGTGTTCATAAATATGATCTATTTCTTTGTGTATGAACCTCTGTCAGTGTCATGACCCAACTGAGCTACTCATAATAGGCAAATTGTACCTCAAGCTTTGCCAATAAATGTTAACCGTAAATAACTCTTACATCTTACCTTTAAAAGAGTGAAGGTCTCAGAATAGATGTAAAGTATATTATTGTTGGATATTTTGTAATTTGTCGTAATAACTGAAGTAATAATGATCACTCGAACACTACGAAGTCTCGGTGACCACTGACTACCATCAGCTGACATTATGTAAACACAACACCAAGGAAGCACAGTCAGGCCGGAGGAGCTCGGTGGCGCCTGTAACAACTGTGTTGATATAAAGTGACACACTTGGATATGAGTAAGTGGTGTTGTTGTGGCTCAGGAGTCTCACCGCCAGAGGGCATTTTCGTCGATCAGAAAGACGAGTGAGTGCGAACTTCATGTCCAGCGCTGTACACGTTAGGCCTTGAGAGCGTTAAACCTTCAAACATATCAATGAACACTAATGAACGTGAAGTTGAATATATGAAAAAAATACAGTACACCTAATCAGCATACATATACACACATATTCTCACTACATCCTTGACCACCGAAGGGTCAAGACGTACCTGGCGCTCCTCTCGGAGCAGCCAGGTCAACTGTTAAGTTGGCCCATACCAACCCCTTCCCATGAACCCTCCTCCCCACCGGAATATCAACAAGTTCTCGCCAGAAGTTACAATTTCATTTAGGAAAGGAATGGAACCAGTGTTAAACAGAGGTGAACAGTGGTGAACAGTGCTTAAGTCAGTGAGAACAACTCAACAGTAACAGTCGTACCCAAGTTAACCTTCACACAGTGAGGTCCCAGGTACCCAGTGATAACGGCCCGTGATAACCAGCGATGTGTTAATCCGTCTACGATAGGAAGGCCTGGGACCAAACCTCACTCATATAACACCATCTGTGAGGGAATTACTACACCAAATGTCCCTCATCACACCATCTGTGAGGGAATTACTACACCACGTGAGGACCCTCATAACACCATCTGTGAAGGAATTACTACACCACGTGAGGCCCCCTCATAACACCATCTGTGAGGGAATTACTACACGTCAGGTCCCTCATAACACCATCTGTGAGGGAATTACCACACCACATCAGGTCCCTAATAACACCATCTGTGAAGGAATTACTACATCACGTGAGGACTCTCATAACACCATCTGTGAGGTAATTACATCACGTGAGGTCCCCCATAACACCATCGGTGAGGGAATTACTACACCACGTGGTCCCTCATAACACCATCTGCGAGGGAATTACTACACCACGTCAGGTCCCTCATAACACCATCTGAGGGAACCACTACATCACGTGAGGTCCCTCCTAACACCATCTGGGAGGAAGTTACTACACTACGTGTTTGCTGTTCAACACGTACAATCCTACATTAATCTGTATGTTCACTGTATGTTCCTTTACCTTTCTCTAATGAAGGCTGTTGTTAAACCACCAATATATGTAATAAGTCATTTATGTCCAATGTATATTTTCAGCCTTCGGGCTGCAGAACTTTTTCAATAAACCGTTAATTATTATTATTATTATTAATATTATTATTATTACAACACACACACATTAGGATTTCAAAACGGATAAACAATTAACAATTTTATGAATACAATCCATACATGTACAATCACGGAACTAAAGTTCCTTACGCACGCCTAAGATCCAGAACTGTTGGGATGAGTCCCCAAACTGCTTCTACACACACTGATGGCGCTGTACTCACTCACTCGGGTTTGGTATAGTTTTAAGCAGGAGTGAAAAATAACTTATAATTTTCGTCCATGACTGAACAAGTAAATGGAACAAACAAGATCACTGTACAATGAACACAAGTTAATATTCATGACTTCCAAAAAAAGATTAAAATCAATAATGCCTTTGTTATTGTTTTCGTTGACGTCACAGATATGCATACGAAAGACGTCAGAGCAGTGTTGCATGGTGAGGGGGAGTACAGTATTTCTATTGTGTTTTTCCAAAGGTTCTAAGTAGAGCGTAGAGCCAATGGTTCTATGACTGAAGGTGTAGATTCTAGATTCAGGGGGAGAGTGGTTCTGTTGTTATTGGTTCTTCTAGATTCAGCGGGAGAGTAGTTCTATTGCTAGTGGTTCTTCTAGATTCAGGGGGAGGGGAGGTTCTAGGGCCTGAGGTTCTGGGTGATCCAAGTTCTGTACAGACCCACGTTGGTGTAGATGGCCGGAACACCTGTCACCCCGCATGTCGGCATTCCCGTCGACACCACCCCGAGCTGAGGGGGACGAAAGAAAGGGATTATGGTAGGGATTAAACATTGAAGAGGGATTAAACATTTAAGAAGAAATTCAAGAGGGATTCACAGTAGGGATTACACACCAGAGAGATTTGTGGTAGGGATTAAACATTCAAGGAGGATTATGGTAAGGATTATGCATTGTTTGGGGATGTATGGTAGGGAATTAAAATACAAGGGGGGACTTATGTTAAGAATCACGAATACAGATTTATGGTAAGGATTACATATATAGTTTCAAGTGTAATTTCGACGCCATCTTGGTAACCTGAGCAAGTTGTAAACGTTGTAAGTAGAAATTATTTTTGGGGAAGGAAGAATAAATTATTTGTGTTTTTATCTTGTGCGAGTTTTACGATACGAGTTGAGGAGTTAAGGAAGTGTGAGGATCTGGGGCCTGTCCTTGTGTGTTGTGAGGGGTTTCAGAGTTCCATCCCCCGCTACCCATACCTAACCCCCATACCCGGATAATGAATAGTGAGAGAAAAGACTTATAAGAACCCCCTATTCCTACCCTCCACTACCACCATATCCGAAAAAAATTCAAGTGAGAAGGAAGATCTTACCACGGTGTATATAGCGTCACTCTTTGATATGAACAAAGGTCCTCCAGAGTCTCCGAAACACGCGTCACGTTCACCATCCCCGCCGAAGCACATCATTCCGTTCACAAGTTGTCCTTGATAGAGTGGGTTGCAGGTGTTCAGGTCCACGAAAGGTAACCTAACCTTCTTTAGGGTCTGGGAATTAATGCCTTGTTCCGTTCGTCCCCAGCCAGCTGTGATGGCGGTGCTACCAGAGATGAAGGCTTGGACATCGATGCCAGAGGGAGGCAGGCAGATAGGCTTGATGTTTGCTGTAAACACAGGTTGGAAAGGTGAGACATAACCAGCAAAAAAAAAAAACTCCTCTAACCTGATCATCAATTTGTACTGCTTCCTTGTTGACATATTAACATTTATTTATTTATTTTTCAGGAATAAACATACAGCCGAAGTCTTTCATAAACTTCTCAAGTAACTCAAAGTGTTGGTAAATGTTAAGGTTTGTTTGTCTGTTTTAGCGACAGATGACTATTTAGGATTCTAGAGTTACTATATTTTATAAAATCTGGCAGCTCAATAGTTAAAAATTCCCCTGACATTAAACACCTTAACGCTACATAGGGGATAGTTCAGATTATATTAGGTTAGGTTAGGTTAGCTTAGATAAGCTTATATTAAAGTAGATAGGGTTACCTAAGGTTAATTTAGATTAAATTAGGTTAGAACTAAGGTGTTTAATCATCAGGTGAAATAAGCTGGGGGGGGGGGAGCTAAACCTCAGGTGAGTGTTTCCATTCTCCTTACTAACAATAACATAAGGCGAGACAGACATTTTTTTTTATTGGGCACCCCCCTACACCCTGAGTTAAGTGAAGCTCAGAAGCGTTTACAGCGCCCAGAATGCTTGCCTTTATGTCTCATGAGTTAAGGGCGTAGAAGCTTGAAGGGTCATAGGTTTTTTTAGTTAAGGGCGTAGAAGCCTGAAGAGTCAATGTCATCAAGTTATTGGAAGCTCCAACAACTTTCCCTGAATACGAATTCGCAACTTTAGATTTACAACAGGTACCTACATTACTGGTAGGTGTACAGGGACCAAGGGGTCAAGGAAGTATGTCCAAACAACTTTTCCACCGGCACGGGAATCGAACCCGTGACATCTCGCTTGCAAGGCAAGAGCGGTACCGTTCTACCACTCTTAATCTTTCCAACTTTGCATTATCGACTACTCACTACCTGAAGATTATTACCAGACAAAGGAAACATTCCTGTCTAGCCTTACAATAACAACATTCCTTCAAACACTCACAGTTAAAGTTGACCTTTCGATTGAGCCTGATGAGACCTATATCATCGTTGAATACCCCGCGGTTGTTGAAGGAGGGGTGACGGATCGTTTGCTCGGGTGTAAAGTCCTGAGCGGGTGGAGAACAGTCCCCGCCAGGAACATTATTTAGCAGAGTTACACAGTCTGGGTCTGTGCCAAGATCGTGTTCCCCGAGTCTTATCGTCGCTCTGAGGCAGAGAGAAGAGAGACACCTTTAATACTTGCATGATTTATATACAGGTACAGTAGTACATATTGAGGACCACTTGATGATTGGTTCCCTACCCTATCTATTTCACCTTAAGATTAACCACCCAATAGGTAATTACATCTAACCTTAACAAAATGAAATTTAACCTAACCTCAATTAGATAAACCTAACTTAACCTAACCTAACTTAAATCTCCCCAGGTAAAGTTAAGTTTTTTAATTATGAGGTGTAATAAGTTGGGGGCTAGTCTTCAGGTGATCCCAGTTAGGGACAGTGTGAACATAACGCACAGTGCACTAAATCTTCCTTAGACGAACCCCAGCTATGGAGGAAAAGGTATAGAAAATATACTGTATTAAGAGACGGGTAATAATAATAATAATAATAATAATAATAATAATAATAATAATAATATAGGTAAGAGTCCTACAATAAATCCCCAATATTGTATTTCTCGTCTTTTATCAATGTTTTTTCTTTAAATTATTTTTAATGGTGTTTGTTTCCTTTTCATTAATTTATCGTCGTTTTTAATTTTCCTCTTTTGTTATTTTTTATTTCTTATTTAATTTTGTCTCGTAATTCTTTATTTCACTCTTTCTTTAGCTTCTCCAACTCTGTTTATTATCGTTTTATTTTGCCTGTCTTCTTAACCCGTTGATTTAATGTTCTTGTTATTGTTATTGTTATTATTGTTGTTGTTGCGCGCCTCGCAAGCGAGTGGAATGGGGCTCGATCCCCGATCAGGGTGAAACTAAGGGCAAGTTTCTTTACGCCATTTGCCTCTGTCTACCCAGCAGTAATTGAGAACCTGGATGTTAATCGTTTGTGGACCGTGTTCCGGGATAATAGCTAGCCAATGCAGTTGGCGAGTTGTCCGGTCTTCTCGGACTGTTCCTTGACACTGGGTCATGCAAATGGTTAATTTGGAGTGTGGTTGTTGTGTTGACGACATCTTCTACACCATAAACAAATTCATGTCTAGGCGCCCCTAGGGCCGGCCATCTATTATTATATATTATTATTATTATTATTATTATTATTATTATTATTATTATTATTGTTGCTGTTGCTGTATTATTATTATTATTATTATTAGCGTCATTATTATCAGTGTCATTATTATTATCATTCCTACTACTACTACTACTACTAATAATAATAATAATAATAATAAAAATAATAATAATAACAATAATAATAATAAAAATAATAACAACATAAAATCAAGGGGTTAAGAAGACAGGCAAAATAAAACGATAATAAACAGAGTTGGAGAAGCTAAAGAAAGAGTAGAATAAAGAATTACGAGACAAAATTGAATTAGAAATGAAAATATAACAAAAGAGGAAAATTAAAAACGACGATAAATTAATGAAAAGGAAACAAACAACATTAAAAAGAATTTAAAGAAAAACATTGATAAAAGACGAGAGGAAATACAATATTGGGGATTTATTGTCGGACATAAGATTACACCTGAGACTCAGTATACCAACAGTGAGTGTACTCTGGTGTACTCGGGTATATTCTGATGTACTGAGGTGTATTCAGGTGTACTCAAGTATACTCTGGCATATTCAGGTGTACTCTGGCATACATAGATGTACTCAGGTGTACTTTGGTGTACTCGGGTAAACTCTGGTTAACTCAGGGGCACTCACACTGGTAGGTTGTTTGTATGCGCTAGGTCCAGACAGTGAGCAGCAGTAAGGACGTATCTCTCAGTGATCAGCGCACCTCCACATCCCCAAGTTGGCTGTGACTGACCTGAGAGAGTGAGAGATAATGAGGTGTGAGATAATGAGTGAGAGATAATGACGTGTGAGATAGTGAGAGAAAGTTAGAGATAATGAGGTGTGAGATAATGAGTGAGAGATAATGACCATGAGGAATCTATCTGTCTCTCCTCTTTATCCTGGTTAATTCCTTTTCTTCCCCCACCTCCTCCTCTCTCCCTCCCTATCCCCTTCCCCTTACCACCCTCCTCTCCCCTCTTCCTCCCTCACTCTATTCTTTCCCTCTCCCTCCCTATCTACCCCCTTCCCCCCACCCTTCCTCCCTTACCCTCCACCCTTCCCTCTCCTCTCCTCTCCATCCTTCTCCTCTCCCTTCCCTTTCTCCCTCCCTACCTCCCTTTCTCCCTCTCTACCTCCCTCTCCCCAACTCACTTCCAAACCCGAGTATGGCCATCCACGGGTACTCTCCTATAGCTGCATCTTCACCGTTGAAGATCTTGACATCAATTTTGCCACCTCCACATTCAGCAGGCAGGAGACGTTCACCCACAGAGGGATCAACTGTAGGTCCTGGGGTGGGGATAGGGTCGGGGGTGACAGGGGTAACAGGGGTGACCGGTCCTGTGTTGGAGTCTGGGCAACACACCTGTCAGTAAAACAGAAAAAAAAAACATGAATTAAGAGACATTAAAACAACAGTAAAAAGGTAATGAGGAGGAGGAGGAGGAGGAGGAACGGTATCACTTCAGGAGTTCAAAAGGGGTTATGTGTGTGTGTGTGTGTTTGTGTCATAAGCAATAAGCAGTGGGTAACATCAGACCACTCGCTTCAGCAGGGTCGACTCAGGTAAGGATAAAATACTAGTAAGAACAGTTCATCAAGCACTTGTTTTACCCACAGTGCACAGCCCGGTGACGTCACTGTTGTAAACACTCGTCTTCTGGTGACTTCCGTGTGTGCCCACGTCTGCCTCTGGGACCAGGGTATCAACAATTATGGTTATTTGTGTAATATATGGGTGGTCCAGCAATGCTCAAATACCAACCAGAGAGAACATCAAGTATTACAGGTTTAAGAGAGGTAAGAAAATTTGTGATAAATGGATAAATGGCAGCAAGCGTTCTGATAAAGTAAACACCACATTAGGCTAACCGAGAACTTGTTTGAAGAGAGTTCATATTTCTTTTGTATTTCCTTAATTCTGGAATGTCTGTCGTTTTCCAGGTATCTACAGGAAGGAGAGACAGTCATCTTGCTATATGTGGCTCAAATGAACTTAGAAGATATGTAATAATCTTGATAAAATTAAACTTAAGTACATTGGTACTTGGGTTTCAGTACACCGCACTTGTAATTTCTTAATTCTACAATGTCAGTCAATATCAGGTCACCCAGAAGATCGTGAGACATTATTCTTGCCACGTCTGACAAAAGAAAAGATAATATTGCCCTAAATAAAAACTAAAAATAAAACACCCAGAGTTACATCACGTATTTCACTGGCGACGGTCGTGATGCTTAACGCATAGAAAAACCTGCTATATTTTCTTAAGAGTACTTTGTAAGGCAATACCCAGGTGTCCAGAGTACCCTCACACATTGACGTTGCCTTGCATGGCAAAAGGAAAATCTCTGTTTTGCTAATAAGCTAAAAAATTGAGTTGATTTGTCCATGTCATCAGCGAAACGCCCGGCACCCTTCGGGTGATTACTTGTAATATTTTGCTATTTTTTGTTTTGTTTTGCCATATCACTTATTTTTGGGAGGACTATGAGAACATAAGGCCCTTATTTCGTTATACTTTGCCACAGAAAAACTTTAGCCTTACGAGTATTCGCAAAAAGTGAAGCAATCGAACGTCAACCAAGGCAATGCCGTCACCATCTGTGACTGCCCTCAAGTCACCAGATGACGTACGTCACTAGCATGACGTCAATGAATGGTGGGAAGCTAAAGTTTATGACGTTACAGCTGTCTGTCCTTACTGTTTATAGTCCTTGGACCCAGGGGAGTACGGCAGGTATCCTCAGAAACACTACATCTCACTCACTGCTGTTGTGTTGATGTAGGTGGTGCTGTACCGTCACTGTCAAGGGGAGGGGTCAGCCTGTGTGTCAAGAGCGAGAGGATAGAGTATGTGTCAAGGGGCAAAGGTTAAGCTGTGTTTCAAGAGGGAGAGGTCAGGCTTTGTGTCAAGAGGGGTCAGACTGTGTGTCAAGAACAAGAGGTCAGGCTATGTGTCAAGAGCGAGATGTCAGGCTGTGTGTCAAGAGCGAGAGGTCAGGCTGTGTGTCAAGAGCGAGAGGTCCGGCCTTGTATAAAGAGGGAGAGGTCAGGATGTGTGTCAAGGGGGCAAGGGTTAGGCTGTGTGTCAAGAAGGAGGGGTCAGGCTGTGTGTCAAGAACGAGAGGTCAGGCCGTGTGTCAAGAGGGAGAGGTGAGGCTGTATGTCAAGAGCGAGAGGTTAGGCCGTGTGTCAAGAGGGAGAGGCGAGGCTGTATGTCAAGAGGCAGGGGTCAGGCTGTGTGTCAAGAGGAAGAGGTGAGGCTGTATGTCAAGAGCGAGAGGTCAGGCGGTGTGTCAAGAGGGAGAGATCAGACTGTGTGTCAAGAGGCAGGGGTCAGGCTGTGTGTCAAGAGGGAGAGGTGTGGCTCTATGTCAAGAGCGAGAGGTTAGGCTGTGTCAAGAGGGAGAGATCAGACTGTGTGTCAAGAGGCAGGGGTCAGGCTGTGTGTGTCAAGAGGCAGGGGTCAGGCTGTGTGTCAAGAGGCAGGGGTCAGGCTGTGTGTCAAGAGGCAGGGGTCAGGCTGGTGAAAGTCCTCATGGTTCGTGGGATCCTTCGTCGTAGGATATCACCCCAGAGCTCCATATATGACAGCTCCTCCAGGTCCTCCCACTGGTATAGGATCAGTACCACATAGCACCTTCCTGTAGGAGCGGCAACACCTCCTACAGTACCACAAAACATAGTTACCCTTTGTCACATATTATGTGGTGAGGATGTGTTAGCTTATGTTATGTTATGTTATGTTACGTTATTTTATGTTATGTTATGATTTGTTATGTTATGTTATTTTATTTTTTGTTATGTTATGTTATGTTATGTTATGCTATGTTATGTTGTTTGTTATGTTATGTTGTTTGTTATGTTATGTTATGTTGTTTGTTATGTTATGTTACGTTACGTTATTGTCATGATTTTTATATCGTTGTGGTCTAAGAGTGGATTATATTATATAAAGATTATAATATATTGTGTTTCTTATATTTCTTACCATACAGTTCGATACCTTCACACTGGTTACTTACAGGAGATTATGGTGTATCTACATAGAAATTCACTCCACCACCCGACATTCCATGATTTATACTTGATAAATGATGATTTAATGAGTTCCATTAATTTCCAACATCCATCTAAGTTAATGGTTATACTTTGTCATAACCAATCAGTCATTACCTTTAGTAATAATAAGATAGGATCACAGGTACGGGCAGATAATTGCGGGTGGCGGCGGAAATTGTGGTCAGTTAATCCAGTTCCTCATCAGCCAGCTGATTCAGTAGGAGGCGGTGGACTGTACACCCAAGGGTGAGTGACGGGAAGAGTACCTCCACACCTTTGGGGGTCCTCATCAATGGAGGGACCCAGTTCCACCTCAGCCTCCCGATTCACTACGAGGCGGTGAACAGTAAACCCAAGGGTGAGTGATGGGCAGATTTACATCCTCATCTTGGTGGACTTCAGCGAGAGGCGGTGGACAGTAGACCCAAGGGTGAGTGATGGGCAGAGTACACCCTCACCTTGGGGGTCCTCAGCGACAGAGGGACCCAGTTCCACATCAGCCGGCTGAAGGAGTCCTTCTCTTCACCCACCGAGGAAAGTTCATTCGACATTGCAGAGCGTGTCTCGGACCTGACCTATGTGTGGGAGTGTCCATATGTTCCGGTCAACTCGAACCTTCACTCATCTGACGACTCTTCAAATGTTATGTAAATCTTTTCACACCTCTCTACACTTGAGAACAAAACAAAACTCTGTGTGGTGTCCCGTTCCCTTCAGGAGGGAGAGGATGGGGACGACGTCTTAACTAACCCATGGCCTAGGGGATACTACTTAAAATGTGGTTTTGAGGCGTGAGATGATGAACAGTACAACACTGTCTCACTGGCCTCCCCTATAGGCTGGCTAACATGCCACTAATGAAAAAAATATGTCGCAGTCATGGCTCGCCGGGTGCCTTATCTCTAGTAACGCAAACTTTGGAGCTGGTTGCGTGGGTAAGCCTAACGCAACCTATGACAGTTATGCTATGTTATGTTTTTTGTTTTGTTTTGTTATATTATGTTATGTATGTTATGGTGTAACAGCACCTTTAGCATTGTATAAATATTCACCCAAATATATAACACCAAATTTTTCACTAAGTTATTCAACAATCACTCAGTAGTTGTTCATGTTATACATGCTGAGTTTATAACTTCATCAGGAGTCGAGTGAGGTCACGCTGACTAAGATAACATCGCTTGCCGGCTACTCCCCGCTCTTACGCTTGGAGCCAGCCAGAATATTACCACTCGCTCATGGGTGAATGCTTCACTTAAAGTGTTCCTATAGAAGTGTACTTAAAACACTTTCCCTGCAGAGAATTCACAATACATTCTCTCCCAAACTAAGTACTGGGTACCTGTGTTTATAGACGCTTCAACAATAAAGGAAGCCCAGAACAAGTGTTTACATCAACCCTGCCACTTAAGAGTTCCAGAACTAAGTAACATCTATTGTGTGTTATAGAGGAAAAAAAACGTGATCACATACTGGTGGCAGCGGTGGGATAAAAACGAAATCCACAGAAACAGTCAGAAACAATAAAAAAAAAATAGCGATTCCTGTGACTTAAGTGGCACTTTAAGTGAATCATCAACAATCAAGCAATTACAAGAAAAATAAGTGGACAGTGGCTAGAAACACTTGCAAAATGTATATGTAGAAACACAGGGGTAACATAGACATTAAAAAAAACTTGGGAACTGAGCAATCAAGTTCTCAATGTCACGCAGTTGATGATTACCCCGACTGGACCCGAGAGCAGCCGAGCCTACCCGAGTGTGGGCTTAGATCACTGCCAGCTAATACTACATCACCTGAGTTTAGGAAGGTTGTCAAAGTGGTTCCAGACAGGCAAACAATCACTTACTTAAACAATCAAGATTCGTTGGTGAGCAGCCCAGGTCAGCCACAGGTCAGCCCCCAGACTGATTGCCGCAAGAAAGATCAGCCCTCAGGCTGATATCTGCAAGGTCAGCCTCCAGGTTGATAACCGCGAGAAGGATCAGCACCCAGATGATCGCCACAAGCAGGATTAGCCCCCTAGGTGGCTCACCGTATGACGTGACGTCATCCCTCTCAGAATAGGACTTCAGCGACTCCTGACGTCATTGCCAGAGTGAAACTCTACAGAGACTCTTCGCTCAGGTAGATCATAAACAATCACTAGTTTACAAACTAAGCAAACACAAGTGAACTTCAAGAAGTCTTCACATGAGGTCAATATAAAATATAAATTACTTGCACAAATGCTTAAAAGCAAAATTAAATAAGCACATTTAGAAAGTATGTCCTCTACTTACAAAAAGTAGATATATAATCTATACCTTTACAAACTTTTAGTATTTTCTAATGCTTTTTAATAATTTTAATAGTTTTCTCTTCATTTTCATATATCTTATAAATATTTTTGCTATACTCTGTGAGTGGGCAACGTAATGAGTTTTATACAGTGAGTGAAGTGATAAATATTCCTATATATGGACCCTCTTCCAAAAATTTTGGGTATCAAACAGGAAATTAGTGACTCAGACTCTGATAGTCAGTCATCTAAAAATTCACAGGAGCTAGTGGCAATTGATAGTGAAGAAAAATTACCACAAATTAGCCAAATAGAGTTAACACTTACAGACTCTTTAGCTAGCTGTGAAAATTTCATAGATTCTCAGTTTGAGGATTTACACAGTAGACAATTAAGGTCAGGTGACATTTACCCATTACCTTCCCTTGTTAATAACGCTAGTGCTTTAACTAACAAAACAAAAATGGCATCAGGTGGTTCTACTAACCCACAGTCTTCATCGGTCTGTCAAACTGTGATGATACTTCCAAATAACATTAAGGTACAAGAGTTTACTGCAGAAGATCCAGATGATACTACTTTAGCATTTTTGCGTAAGTGCGAGGATGTAATGAGAAATAATAATGTCACTAACGATGTAGATAAAATCTCATACGTCCGAAACCTCATCAAAATCGGCTAGAGCTATCTATGCATCATCCATCATATTTATCAGTTCCTTGATTGTAATGCTAATTCTAGGAACATAATAGCCTCTACAAAAACTTTCTGGAAGGAATTGCAAAACTATGTGCAAGAAGCAAAAGTTTAGCTAAAGTATACTTTCTTGTAACAAGGTTAGGTACACCTAGGATTTAAACCATGAGGACTCGGTTGGAGGTGGCCGAGGGGTGTAACAGCACCTTTAGCATTATATAAATATTCACCCAAATATATAACAGCAAATTCTTCACTAAGTTATTCAACAATGACTCATTAGTTGTTCATGTTACGCACGCTGAGTCATAATTCATCAGGAAACGAGCGAGGTCACGCTGACTATAATAACATCGTTTGACAGCTTCTCCCAGCTCTCACGCTTGGAGACAGCTACAATATTACCACACGCTCATGGGTGAATACTTCACTTAAAGTGTTCCTATAAAAGTGTACTTAAAACACTTCCCCTGGAGGGAATTCACAATACATTCTCTCCCAAACTAAGTACCTGTGTTTATAGACGCTTCAACATTAAAGGAAGCCCAGAACAAGTGTAACAACAATTGTGTGTGATAGAAAAAAACCTTAATCACAATGTTATGTTATTTTATGTTATGTTATATTATTTCATGTTATGTTATGTCATGTTATGTTATGTCATGTTATGTTATGTCATGTTATTTTGTTATGTTATTCTTATGTTGTGTTGTTGTGTTTGTTTTGTCATGTTATGGTTTTTATGCTTTGTTTGTTTGTTATGCTATGTTACGGTTAAAGTAAGTTAGGTGTTGGTTATGGTTAGGTTCACGTTATGTTTTGGCTGGCTTAGTTATGATAGATTATAATAGGTCATAGTTTACGTTATAGTTAAGTTAGGTTAGGTTAGGTTACGTTAGGCTAGGTTAGGTTAGGTTAGGCCAGGATGTGCTGGGTTGGGTTGGGTTAGGTTAGATTAGGTTAGGTTAGGTTATGCCAGGATGTGCTGGGTTGGGTTGAGTTAGGTTAGGTTACACAACTATACTCAAAACTCACCTTTGGGTTCGAGCGGCTGTTATCACACTTGGCATCGTTAAATAATCTAAGCTTTTCCCGAGTAGGTCTTCCGCTTTGAATATCAGCGAAGAACGGGCAACTCTTGAAGGGTATGCAGGGCTCCCCTGGGCCACATTTGGAGGCTGTGGGACATCAAGGACATAGTTAGTCAAAGGTGAAGGCTGTGTGTATGTGTATGTATGTGTGTGTGTGTGTGTGTGTGTTTACGGTCCGCCATAATGTTCGTGTTTATAATGTTCCTTGATGTTAGTGCTGACAGATGTTTTAGGCGCTCGTGTTTACAAAGGTGTGTTCTGGTAATTGTGGATGTGGCAGGTGTGTTGTTGTGTCCTCCTGTCGGGAATTACTTAAACAATACCTGGTCAGGATGTTGTGGTGGGAAATACACGTATTCGAGAGAGAGAGAGAGAGAGAGAGAGAGAGAGAGAGAGAGAGAGAGAGAGAGAGATAAAGGAAAACAAAAACGTAAAATAAACACAGAGAAAGAGAGATATTTGAGTATATAAAGATAGTGAGTGAGAAAAGATACTCGTGTTATTTTCTTTCTGTCTCTTGGGTAGCGTTGTTATGTCAGTCTGTCCGTCTGTGTGTTTGTTTGTGGCCTCAATTCTCATAACCTAACCTAACCTAACCTCCCTCTATCCCTCCTTCCCTTTGTTATTATTTGTAATTCTTTAATTGTGTTTTCTGAGACGATTTTTTTTTACTGAATAAACGTCCGTCTATTCACACGTCCTTCTCTCTCCTTTCTACCTCACTAACTACCTCTCTCATAATCTCTACTCTCCTTCTCTTGGTCCGCCTTTAAATCTGTCTCTCTCTCTCTCTCTCAATCCCTCCTCCCTTTCCTCCCTCGATGCCCCTCCTCCCTTTCCTCCACTCACAGCTTTACCCCTTCTCTCTAATTCACTGTTTCTCTCTCTCTCTCTCCTCTACACTCACCTTGTCTCGCCTGCCTGGAGCGACTGGCCCCGGCCGTTACCACAACCACCATGGCTGCCAACAACACTGCAAGGCTTGACATGCGACTCATCCTGGAAGGTGTGTGAAGGAATAATTTAGTTAATTGCATCTCCACGGAATTGGGAGTAGAGAGAGAGAGAGAGAGAGAGAGAGAGAGAGAGAGAGAGAGAGAGAGAGAGAGAGAGAGAGAGAGGATTACAAGGATTTGGCCTGAAGATACAGGTGTGTGTGTGTGTGTGTACACTGGCCTCCATTTATCACGTGTACAGTTGCCTCCATGTTTTGTAAGATGTGGCACAGCTTCTTTAACACTAATATTGCCTTTCAACTACACCAGTATCAGAACACTGGGCTCCAACCTTCACCAAAACCACGTCAGCGTGCATGGGTCACCTTAAACCACGTTATATATCATTATTTACAGATAGAAGGGGGAGGGTGTTTGTTTAGTATCCTTGGTCTGGTAGTTTTGCCACATCTCACAAAACACGCCAGTCACTGTAGCCGTTATAGATGGAGGCAAATGAATGTGTGTCTGTAAGGTTACTTGAGTGTATACATACATGTGAAAATATACACAAATGATGACTCTTCTTTCCACTTGTCGAAAAACTGTATGGTATTAAACTTTCACACACACACACTACTACTTTACTACTTTGGTGTCACTCGGAATCGAGTAAGACGATCATCCAGCTATGATATAATGATATGAGGTATTAGGAATGTCACCTAGGTTGGCGAGTTTTGAAGCGGCTAAAGAGACCGATACGGGACCTGCAGCGTCGTTCACATTCGTTGCACATGTGGAGGGCTAACTCGAAAGTATTGACACCTTCCCTTGTGGTGCTCCTCCAAGAGTTACGATGTGGAGTGGAGTAATCGGAGTATTCGTCTCCCAGGTGAGGGGGTTGATTTGGCACTTTTTCAGGTTTGTCTTAAGGCTATCCTTATACCTTATCAATTGCCCGCCGGCGTTACGTTTACTATTCGTTAGGTGACTGCAACGGAGCTGCTTTGGCAGTCTACTGTCGTCCATGCGGGTAACATGGCCAGTCCAATGTCGTTGTTCATGGATAATGGTAGCCTCGGTGCTCCTACAGTGCCTTGAGGTGCCTCCTGTATGCGGCCCATGTCTCACTGCCATATAGCAGCGTTGGGAGGCCTCCTTGATGCCATCCTCTGCATCTAGTGTTGGGGCATATGCACTGATGAAAAAGGTATAGCGTGAGTGATTCAGTGGAACTCGAAGCCTCATGTGGGGTGAGCAGAGTGGCTCCTTGAAAGGGCTGCTCAGTCGCACAGACATGACCGGATTACACTGCTGCCTAGATCCTAGTGCATAAACGACCATCTTATCTGTGCCGCCCATGTGTAGAGTTGTGACTAGAGACTCCCGGCAATCATCTCTGCCCGTCCCTGTCGCCACTCGTTCGTTGCCATAAGACTTTTGGGGCTATAGAGGTTTTGATGATGATGAGAGGTATGATGAGCTAGATGATGACTGCGCGTGAGTTGATTTATTTGGTGAAGCAGGAGCGCAGGCTGCAACCACACATCTTGACACTCCCTTTTCCTGATCCAGTGGTACAAGTGTTGTAACGACTGGGAAGAGGAAGAGTTGCAATGGACTGCCGATAGCCCAGTTTGTTGGGTTTTGCCATAGTAGCCTGTTTATCAGGCATTGCCTTCGTCCGGCGGTGTAGTCGTTGGGTTCCCTTCGTGGTCACCTCTTTCGCCCATACCGCCGTTGGGGTCTTGGTGGAGCTCTGTAAGCATGTCTGCCTGATGAGGGGTTCCATCACAGAATTTTCGTTCGAGGTTTACTCCAGTAGTCTTATACCTACCAAGGTTAATCCGCAAGGCAGCTGGGCAATGGTAGACAGGCGCCAGAACGTGTCCATATTCCAGTGGGCCTATATGCTGTTCCCCTCGGGCCCACTGCTACTCCGAGACCCCCTGCTGCTTTAGCCTGGGCCCACGAGGCCAGCTACCGTATTTTGCCACGAGGAGGCACAACCGGAGTCTTGGTGGTGAGGAGGCTGTGTACTGACAGGGGAAGACTTAGCAAGTTGCTTCCCTGTTCGCCACGAGAGCTAGCCAGCAGCGGCAGCCGAAAGCGAGAGGGAGCAAACAGTGCTTGTACCCTACACTGAAATAATGCTGCCACACTAGATGCATTTCTCCACCCTGTGTGCGAGCACATACACACACACACACACACACATACATAATGGAATTGAACTATCACACACGCACATGGTTTGCAGAACTACAACAACAACAACAACAATAATAATAATAATAATAATAATAATAATAATAATAATAATAATAATAATAATAATAAACAATCTATCACTGCACTGAGGCCAACTAACCTCACCTTACCTACTCTTAACGAACCACTGCTCTCACCTGTGTCTTCCCTCACTTTATATATACACGTTGGTGACTCAAGCGGCAGCGTGTCCACACCTCGCTATATAAAACAGGAACAAACACTTCCATTTATACCTACCTAACAATTAAACTTTAGGTTATATTTTTAAAGTATACTTTTAATCTCGATCTTTGTGAAGTATATGACTATATTCTTGTGGTATATCGAAGTATATAGGAATTATATTTATTTTATAAGGGAAAGGGCTTATCATACACGTATTTTCACCTTTCAATGTGGAATTTCCGTTTATCTTTTCCGATTTCACTGGACTTTACACATACACACACTTTGATCATGAACTGTGTACCTTTGTGTTTGCTGTCTATATCTGCGTGTCTGCAATGCTATCATCATCATCATTATTATTATTATTATTATTATTATTATTATTATTATTATTTTTATTATTACTATTATTATAATTATTATTATTATTATTATTATTATTATTATTATTATTATTATTATTACTATTATTATTATTATCATTATTTTTATAGTTCATCATCATCATTATCATCACCCTCGCATATATAGAATTGATATAGAATCCCTAGAAATCATTCACAGGAGAATGATAAGACTACTCCAGGGTATTAAAAACCCTGAGTACAGAGACAGGTTAAAGCATCTTAATTTGTACTCCCTCGAGAGACGTAGAGTGAGGGGCGATATGATCGAGGTGTATAAATGGAAGTCAGGGCTAAACAAAGGTGATATTACAAAGGTACTCAAACTATCCAACCAGGAGCGAACTCGTAACAATGGTTTTAAATAGACAGATTTAGATTAAGGCGCGAGATAGGTAAACACTGGTTTGGAAATAGAGTAGTGGATGAGTGGAACAAGTTACCGAACTTCATCATTTACTCGAACACACTGGGTAGCTTCAAATATGCGTTGGACCGATATATGAGCGATAGGGATTGGGTTTAAACGGGGCTGTCTAGTATGGGCCAATAGGCTCGCTGTAGTTTCCTTCATTTTTATGTTCTAACGAATTAGACAGGACTTAGACAGGAGTGAGGGACAAGCAAGGTTAGGAGTTAGACAGGAATTAGGCAGAAGTGAGACAGGAGTTAGGTGTTCAGGTGCTGTCTTCCTGAACAAAAACTCACCTGTCCAGTCTTACCTAAACTTCATGACTCTCAGGTACGACTCAAATCTTGTGTGTGTGTGTGTATGTGTGTGTGTTATAGTATAACACACACACGCATTTCACCACCCTGATTGTATAACAGCTATACAATCAGGGTGGTGAAATGCGTATAGTGTGGCAGCATTATGTCAGTGTTAGGGTTACAAGCGCTGCTTGGTCTCTCGCTCTCAGCTGCCGCCGCTGACTAGCCCTCGTGGCGAACAAGGAAGCAACTTGCATAAGTCTTCCCCTGTCAGTACACAGCCTTCCTCACCACCATGACTCCTGCTGTGCCTCCTCGTAGCAACACACGGTAACTGGGTGCCCCATGGCCCTAGGCTAGACCAGTTGGGGATCTCGGAGTAGCAGTGGGCCCCCGAGGGACGGTGCATTGACCTACTGGCATATGGAGACGTTCTGGCGCCTACCAACTCTTGCCCAGCTGCCTTGCTGATCAACCTTGGGAGGTATACGGCTTCGGGCGTAAACACCGAACGAAAAATCTGCAGTGGAGCCACGCATTAGGGATACATGCCTACAGCGCTCCAACAAGACCCCAACGGCTGTGTAGGCGAAAGAGGTGACCACCATGGAAACCCAGCGACTCCACCGGCGGACGAAGGCAATGCCTGATGGACAGGCTACTAAGGCGAAGCCCAGCAAACTGGGCCATCGGCAGTCCATTTCAACTCTCCATCTCCCCAGTCGTTGCAACACTTGCACCTCTGGATCAAGAAAAGGGAGAGCCAAGATGTGTGGTTGTTGCGTCTGCTCCTGCCTCACCACATAAATCAACTCATGAGCAGCTCATCATACCTCTCATCATCATCAAAACCCCTATACCCCTGAAAGTCCTCTGGCGACGGACGAGTGGCGGCGGTGACAGGCAGAGATGACTGCCGGGAGTCTCTAGTCACTACTCTGCACTTGGGCGGCACAGGTAAGATGGTCATTAATGCACTGTGATCTAGCCAGCAGTTTTATCCGGTCATGTCTGTGCGACTGAGCAGCCCTTTCAAGGAGCCACTCTGCTCACCCCACATGGGGAGGGGGCTAGAAAAAGTGCCCTAAACATAGCCTGCTTCAAAAGCCAACCTGACTGGGCAACCGCACCAAGTAAGGTCATCCTTATGCGGTCGAAAACATAATCAAAATCACAGATCCAAACAAAAACAAATTATACAACCTCTTATGGTCACTGCATGGAATGTCAGGACCCTCAGTTGACAAAGGTCTGGCGAATTACTTGGGTTGATTTACACAGACTAATTCAAGATTGAGCTTGCCAGTAGAAAGTGGAATAAAAACGTATTGACAACTGGGTTCAAAGGTGGGACTTACTGGGAGGGATCATGAGTGTAAAAACGAATGGAAAAAACGCGTCTGCTTTAGGGGGTAGCTAACCGGCTACCTACTCATGTTTAGCGTTCGTGGAGTATAATAAGAATCATTTGTGTTAAAACAGACTAGCAGTCAACGTGACCATGACAAGTATAACATGACATAGCCAAGAATGAGTCCCGGCTCCCATATGAGGGTCAACTCACAGAATGAGGGTCTGGCTATACCTTCTTCTGGAAGGGTAAGTCTGCTGTGGAGAGAAATCGCATTTATGGAGTTGGCTTTGCCATCCGCCAACGCACCCTACACAGACTAACTGAAATGCCTATTGGGATTAACGAGCGCCTCATGATGCTTCGAGTCCCACTAAATCACTCACGTCATGCCTTTTTCATCAGTGTATATGCCCCAACACTGGATGCAGAGGATGACATCAAGGAGGCATTTTACTCCGACCTCGACAGAGTCCTAACCTCTATCCCCAGAGAAGACAAGGTTGTGCTCTTTAGTGACTTCAATGCCAGAGTTAGCAGAGATGCTAACAATTGGCAGGGTATTATAGGTAAAAATGGACTAGGCAAGTGTAATCCCAATGGCCTACTCCTCTTCAGCAAGTGTGATGCACACAACCTTACTTTCACCAATACCTTGTTTAAGCAGGCCGACAAGTTTAAGGGTTCGTGGCAACACCCACGATGCAAACACTGGCATCTCATTGAGTACATCATGGCAGGGAAAGTGATCTCCGAGATGTCCTGATCACCTGTGCCATGCATGGCTCAGACCACTGTTACACTGATCATCGGCTTGTCAGGGCCAAGCTCTCACTTCACGTCGCCCCAAAACGGCGAAGGTAGCAAGCTTCCAGAAGAGGTTTTAACACTAAGAGTCTGGGGGACGGAGTGGTAGCACATGCTCTGAGAGAGCAGCTCGAACATGGGCTTATAAACAACGCAAGAGCAAACAACGCAAATCCCAGTGCTGAATGGAATATTCTCAACACTGTCATGACAAAGCCTGCAGAGAGACCCTCGGCCAGAATGAATGAATACACAAGGACTGGTTTGATAAAAATGACCTGGCAATCAATGTACTCATCGATGGTAAGCGTGCTGCTTTTACTGACTGGCAGAACAACCCTCAGTCTCGGTCCAAAGCTGATACCTTGCACAAGAAGAAAGCGGTGGCCCAGCGAGAACTTTGCAATTTAAAGAACAATTGGTTTCAAAATCAAGCATGTCAAACACCCAAATTTGCAGATCAGCATTGGGTTAAGTCAAGGAGGAAGGGGGACAGCACAAATCACTTCCCTGCCTCCTGATATACAACAATACCTTAAAGCCACACACATTAATAGGGGTTTCAGTATTAAAATAGCCTGTTCCTCACCAGACCTTACTGACCAGTTTCCTATAACTCACCACGAACTAACAACAGCATTAATGAAAGGTGAATCATCCTCCCCTGGTGAGGATGGCATAACCTATAACACCTTAAGATTGTTAAATGAGGTCCCTAACCATCCACTGCTTGACCTGTATCAAATGAGCCTCACACAGGATATTCTGCCAAAGATATGGACTCAAGGATACATAGTACCAATCCTTAAAGTTATTTCTCCAAACTTCAGGCCCATTTCACTCACATCCTGTATGTGTAAAGTCCTTGAAAGAGTTGTTCTCAACCGTGTCATGTTTCAAGTCAAAGACAAACTGGCCCCTATTCTGTATGGGTTCATGCCCGGGCGCAGCACACAGACATGCTTTGCGGAATATCATGTTCACTCAAAAGATAAGACACAAACAGCCTTCATAGACCTTAAATCAGCCTCTGATGTAGCTAATAGAGACATTATACTTGAGAAACTAGCTAATTTTGCATTTGAGGTAACCTCCTGACATGGATAAAGGGTTATCTGTCCAACAGGAATGCCAGTGTTCTGTTTAGGGGAGTGAAAAGTACTAGAATGAGAGCATTTGAGCTTGGCATGCCTCAGGGAGGAATGTTAAGTCCTATGCTCTTTAATATACTGATATACAAGCTTACCGCTGACATTCCAGTTCAGGCAAACAAAGCTGTAATATTTGATGATATCTGTATTATGACACAGACCAAGCCCAGGCTCCAAGCCTTGCTTGATGTATTTGCTCAGAAGACTGTGGGGTTTCGTTATGATGTCTTGCACTCAGGATGGGTTGGAGAAAGGAAACTCTTAATGGTGGTTTTCTGATATAAATATATTATATACAAATCAGTCTGGTGCTGGAGAGTTGCTGCGTGCAGGAGCTTCTTCAGAGGAGGTGTTGCGTGTTGCAGGGCTCTAGGTAGAATGGACTTCAACGGCAAGGCTGGGAGCTTATATACACGTCCACCGGAAGTAAGCGTCGCCGGTGTCGACCCCCCCCCCCCACCTTAGTCTAGACGTCTAGACTTGTCAGAGAAACTTGACGCGAGTCTAGACGGTTAGGCTTGTCAGAGAAACTTCGTCGCGGGATCGGCTGATTAGCGACTAACGGCAGTGGCAGTTGTAGGGGAGAGTATCTACTACAATACTCCCCCTCCCCTCCGAGCGCTGCAGGAATCTTGTCGGCAGGGTTGTACCACCTGTGAGACATGGCGGGTAGGGGTGTGACTCAGTCGGCCGCTACGGGACACGACTCCGTCTAGGGACACGAGATCTGTGGGAGAAGCAGAGGGAGAAGGAGGGTTGTGGATAAGAGAAGGTTGTACTGGCGAGGAATGTGGTGCTTCTCTCGTGGTAGGTACAAAGTCCTCAGGGGTGCCGGGTGGGTTATCTGGGTCATTAGGGCCGGATGCAGGACCCTCATCAGGAGCAGGGTCCACGTCAGGAGCAGTAGGTACCTGAGGATGAAAAGGGGGTATGCAGAAATGTTGTGGGCAAGGTGGTGCTGCAAGTGGCAATTGTGGGCAGACAGGTGAAGGACGTGCGGGATGAATGTGTTCAGGGCGATGGGAAGGCTGGCGTGAGGCAGTAGCCTTGAATGCAGAAACTGCCTCTCGTAGTGTTTGTAGTAGCTCGTGACGGACAGCAGGAGTGAAGTGGTCAAGGTCAGAAGTAAGGCGTGTGATGTGCTGCTTAATAGTGTCGGAGGTTATAACGTCCACCAATCTCCGTCGATGTCGCTTCCTCGTGTGGTTGCAGGGCGCCTCACAGCGTCTAGCGTTAGCACCAAAACGTTGATGGTACCAACAGAAGGTAGGTACACTGTGCTGGGGGCTGGCGGCGGGGTCTGAGGCAGGACAGGGATGTTGGGGTCGGTAGGACACAGTGCGTGGGACAGGAACAGGAGCAGCAGCCGGCATGGAGGAGCAGAGCTGCTCGAGTGTGTCCATTCTGCGGTGTAGAGACTGTAGCAGGATCTCCAAGTCTTGTTTGTCTGGTGGAATACTACTTCTCTGAGGAGCGTTGATCTGGTTGACGAGACCGGAGCAAAGTGATGGTGTGTCCATTGAGTTGTTTGCGGCAGCATGGCGCACAGCAGTGTATTCGTGGACTACTCTGTCTGCAGTGGCTGCATAGGTCGCCGAGGCAGTAGAGTAGTCCAATGCCGAGAGGACGAGACTAACTTCTGCAGGGAGCTTCTGAGCGTGAAGCTGGCTCAGGATAGTGCCAGGAAGCCTCTCAGTGTGGCGGGAGCAGTCTCCACATCTCCTTCCAGAGACGCGCAGGCGTTGAGTTGCCGAGGGAGAAGCCGGATAGGTCTTGCAGGAGACTGGTGTCAGGCCGTTGGTATCGCCTCATGAGAGCATCTCATAGAGCTGCGAATTTGTTGTCATCTGGGGGCTTAGTGATGACTTCTGCTACTTGTGTGGCGATTTCTGTGGGCAGGGAACAGGCCAGGGCGACGTACTTCGGTTCGTCTGTAGCTGTTGAGCCGATGAGAGCTGCCTCCATGTGGATTAACCGGTCTTCAATGTTGTGATTGACAACTGGGAGAGTGATCCGTTTCTCCTCCATCCTGTGTGAGTGCATTTCTCCGGGGTTCACCATTGTGGGGTTTCGTGATGTTGAATCGCACATAGGATGGAGGTGAGAAGGGAAACTCAGCTATGGCGACCCCCAGAGAAAACGCACTCACACAGGATGGATGAGAAACGGATCACTCTCTGCTGTGCGCCATGCTACCGCGAACAACTCAATGGCCACACCATCACTTCGCTCCGGTCTCGTCAACCAGATCAACGCACCTCAGAGAAGGTGTCGCTGGTGTCGATCCCCCCCCCCCCCCCCTTAGTCTAGACGTGTAGACCTGTCAGAGAAACTTGACACGAGTCTAGACGGTTAGGCTTGTCAGAGAAACTTCGTCGCGGGATCGGCTGTTCAGCGACTAACGGCAGTGGCAGTTGTAGGGGAGAGTATCCATTACAGGACTGTTGAATGTGGTCTCATGAAATCTGTTGACAAGACGAGGGTCCTCAATCCTCGTCCTGCTCACCCTCTGCCTCATAATTTTAACATTAACAGCATGCCCTTGGAACTATGTAGCTCTTATAAATATCTTGGAATTAATGTGAATGATATTAACTTCGTCGGCAACCTTCGTGCCAAACTATTGCAGAGCATTAAACCTCTTAGATCCCTTGTTGGTAAGAGCTATGGCATTAATATCACATATGGTCATACTTTCTATCTTCACTTCATTCGATCTGTAGTTGATTATCATGCTCTCCATCTTGTAACTATTCTCTTTAAAAAACTAAACAGCCTGGAGGAAGAGTAGTACTAAATGAAGCCATGCGCATCATCATAGGATGTCCAAGATTTACCAGAATTGTAAACATGAGGAAAGACCTCGGCCATGTCCTCTTTATCTGAGAGCATAGCTCTACTTAACACCAGGTTTTGTGTCAAACATTTGAAGAACAATGGTCCCCAAACTACAGCTCAAACTGAGTTGATGTTCTATCTAAGTAGTCCAAACTATCTCGCTAACCTTCCATAAAAGACTCTCTTTGGGGCGTGGATTTATAAAGCGTCGCAGATCTCTTGAAACTGAATGTCCCAATCACCCCAGACGAACCAATTAATGCCATTCCTCCTTGGCTGGATATATCAGCTCCTATTAATTACACTCCTGTTACTAGTAAGCAAATGTTGAACACTAATATGGTGAAATGTATTACACTAGAAACTATTAACAGTCACATAGAGAGTATTAATCAAGTGAATGTTATGCTTTTACTGATGGTTGTGTGCAGACAAACATAGGTAGAACAGGCTGTGCATTTGTAACCTATAACGAAAATAAGGTGATAGTATCAAACAAGCAAAGGCTGAACAACTGGGCCAGCACAACACAAACTGAACTAATGGGAATCTACTTAGCTATAGACTACCTTAAAGAAAATGGAGGTGGGGTGATATTTTGTGACTCCGAAAGTGCTTTGAAATCAATGGACAGTCCGTCAGGCTCTATATCTAAAGTTGTCTGTGATATTAAAATAAATGTGATAACTGCTAAGGAGAACAACTTTCGTATTGAATTTGTGTGGGTTCCGTCCCATGTTGGAATTAGATATCATGACCGTGCTGATACTCTGGCCAATGAGGCACACAAGAAAGAAAATGTTGACCGTGACCTTGGCCTGTCCAATGCTGTACTTAAAAACATTCAAGTCAAAATCATGAACTCTGATCTAGAAGAACTGATAAATGCAGAGACCTGGTAGTTGTAGCATTAGTAAATATGACAAACTTTGTGACAAGAGGTACCGGTATGGCCTGCATGAGGACAGAACCAGACAATGTGATGTAGTCGTGTCAATAATTAAGCTAGGATATAGACACAACTGACAAGTTAGTGACGCTGTACCCATACTGGAACACTCATTATGTAAACTTTGTGATAAATCTTTAAGGCATAACCTTGAACACTATATTATTGAATGTGACACTGTCAAAGAATTCAGGCCATATGGCTTATTGTATCACGAATTATGTAACTATTACATTGAATCAGGACTGTTTGAGGACATTCTTGCTGTTTATCCAAAATTTGCTAGCCCACACTGATTAGTCCTCAAATAGAATATGACATCTACTGTATATGAATCACTGTCCTGCGTGACAGTGACATCACCCTCAGTGTCAAGACCTGACTGAATTACTCAGAGTAGGCAAGTTGTATTCCAAGCTTTGCCAATAAATTTGTTAACCGCAAATAACTCTTACATCTTACCTTTTAAAGAGTGAAGGTCTCAGAATAGATGTAAAGTATATTTTGTTGAATATTTTGTAATATGTCTTAATAACTGAAGTAATAATGATCACTCGAACACTACAAAGTCTCGGTGACCACTGACTACCATCAGCTGACATTATGTAAACACAACACCAAGGAGGCACAGTCAGGCCGGAGGAGCTCGGTGGCGCCTGTAACAACTGTGATAATATAAAGTGACACTTGGACATGAGTAAGTGGTGCTGTTCTGGCTCAGCAGTCTCACCGCCAGAGGGCATTTTCGTCGATCAGAAAGACATTCGGCCTTGAGAGCGTTAAACCTTCAAACATATCATTGAACACTAATGAACATTAAGTTGAACACATGAAAAAAATACGCATAACCAGCACACACACACACACACACCAGGATTTCAAAACCGATAAACAATAAAATTTTATTAATTCAATCCATATATGTACAATAACGAACCAAAGCTCCTGACGGAAGCCAAGGATCCAGAACTGTTGGAATAAGTCGCTGAACTGCTCCTACACATTGATGGCGCTGTACTCACTCACTCGGGTTTGGTATAGTTTCAAAGATGAGTGAGAAATAATTGCTATCATTTTCGTTATGACCATACAAGTAAATGGATCAAGACCATTATACAATGAACAAAAGTTGATATTTATGACTTCCAAAAAATAGGTTAACATTAATAATGCCATTGTTACTGTATTCGTTGACGTCACGACCTTGAGGAGTCACTCCCCAGGTCGTGACGCCTCAGCTATGCATACGAAAGAAGTCAGAGGAGTGTTGTATGGTGAGAGGGAGTACAGTATTTTTATTGCGTTTTTCCAAAGGTTCTAAGTACAGTGTAGAGCCAAAGATTCTATGACTGAAGGTTCTAGGGATGTAGGTTCTAGATTCAGGGGGAGAGTGGTTCTACTGCTATTGGTTCTAGATTCAGGGGGAGGGGAGGTTCTAGGGCCTAAGGTTCTGGGTGATCCAAGTTCGGTACAGACCCACGTTGGTGTAAATGGCCGGAACACCTGTCACCCCGCACGTCGGCATTCCCGTCGACACCACCCCGAGCTGAGGGGGACGAAAGAAAGGGATTATGGTAGGGATTACACATGTTAGGGGATAAATGATAGGGATTAAACATTAAAAAGGGTATATATATATATTTAAGAGGGATTATGGTAGGGATTACACACCAGAGAAATTTATGGTAGGGATTAAACGTTCAACAGGCATTAAACATTGAAGAGGAATTTAATATTAAAGAGGGATTAAACATTGAAGAGGAATATTGTAAGGATTACACATTGTTAGGGAATATATGATAAGGATTTAAAATACAAGGGGGATTTATGTTAAGAATCTCAAATACAGATTAAATGTAAGGATTACATTATATAGCCATCAAGTGTAATTTCGACGCCATCTTGGTAACCTAAGCAAGTTGTGAACGCTGTAAGTAGTAAAATTTGGGGGAAGGAAGAATTATTTGTGTTTTTATGTTGTGTGATTTTTACGTTACGAATTGAGGAGTTAAGGAAGTGTGAGGATCTGGGGCCTGTCTTTGTGTGTTGTGAGGGGTTTCAGAGTTTCATCCCCCCCCCCCCCCATCAACTACCCACCCCTCTCCCCTCCACCACCCCCATCCCTGAAAAATGATTAGTGAGGGAGTAGAGTTATAAGATAAGATCTCCTCTCCATCATCCCCCACAGTCCTCGAAGAATTTTAAGTTGAGTAAAGTTGTAAAAACCAAACCCTCCACCGCCCCCTACCACCCTCTATACCTGGAAAGTGAATAGTGAGGGAATAGACTTAAAAGAACCCCCTATTCTTACCCTCCACTACCACCATATCCAAAAAAAAAATTCAAGGGAGGAGGAAGATCTTACCACGGTGTATATAGATACACTCTTTGATATGAACAAAGGTCCTCCAGAGTCTCCGAAACACGCGTCACGTTCACCATCCCCGCCGAAGCACATCATTCCGTTCACAAGTTGTCCTTGATAGAGTGGGTTGCAGGTGTTCAGGTCCACGAAAGGTAACTTAACCTTCTTTAGGGTCAGGGAATTAATGCCTTGTTCCGTTCGTCCCCAGCCAGCTGTGATGGCGGTGCTACCGGAGATGAAGGCTTGGACATCGATGCCAGAGGGAGGCAGGCAGATAGGCTTGACGTTTGCTGTAAACACAGGTTGGAAAGGTGAGACATAACCAGCAAAAAAAAAAAACTCCTCTAACCTGATCATCAATTTGTACTGCTTCCTTGTTGACATATTAACATTTATTTATTTATTTTTCAGGAATAAACATACAGCCGAAGTCTTTCATAAACTTCAAGTAACTCAAAGTGTTGGTAAATGTTAAGGTTTGTTTGTCTGTTTTAGCGACAGATGACTATTTAGGCTTCTAGAGTTACTATATTTTATAAAATCTGGCAGCTCAATAGTTAAAAATTCCCCTGACATTAAACACCTTAACGCTACATAGGGGATAGTTCAGATTATATTAGACAGGGTAGGGTTGGGTTGGGTTAGGTTATATTAGGTTAAGTTTAATTAATTTAGGTTATATTACATTTGGTTAAATTGGATTAGCTTTTGTTATATTAAATATTAAGGTTAGAGTAGGTTAGGTTTGGTTATATTATATTAGATAGCTAAGTTGGGTTAGGTTAGATTATGTTAGATTGGGTTAGATTATATTAGACGGGGTTGGGTTAGGTTAGATTAAGTCAGGTGGGATTAGCTTGGGTTATTTTAGACATTAAGGTTAGATTAGCTCAGGTTAGGTTACGTTAGATTATATAAGATAGTTAAGTTAGCTTAGCTTAGATTATGTTAGATAGGGATAGATTAGCTTAGATTATAGTAGACAGGGTTAGGTTAGGCTAAGTTAGATAAGCTTAAATTATAGTAGAGAGGGTTACGTCAGGTTAACTTAAGTTAAATTAGGTTAGAACTAAAGTGTTTAATCATCAGGTGAAATTAGCTGGGGGGGCTAATCTTCAGGTGAGTGGTCCCATTCTCCTTACTAACAATGACATGAGGCGAGAAGCAAGAAGAACAAGGGTGAGGGAGACTAAACACAGGTGGGTCTCAGGTCACTACTGGGGTCAAGCCATTGTTTACTTACAGATAAACAAGGCTGACTGTTTCTGGCTACCGATTAACGCCAGGTTAGAACAACTGATGACATCCGTGTCAAGTTTATTTGGATCCTGTCACATATAGGATTCACTGCCTGTGACACTGTTGATCGACTTGCCAAAGAAGCGACGCAAGAAGAAGATATTGAAGCTACCCTCGCCCTCTCCCTGAATCATCTCAAATTTCGCATACACGCCACACAACGAGAAGCATTCGACGTAAAATGGACACACCTGAAACAACGGGGTAGTGTCACATTATGCAACTATGACGCTGTAACCGGTGACTCCAACCGCCACTACAAAGAGTATCAATCTCTGACTCGATCTCAACAGATTATGTACGGTCATGAACAGAAGTCCTGTCGCCCCTTCTGCTGCTCCACGAACCCTGAGATTCAGACTCATGAATCCGATGCATTTACGGGCAGAATAATGCACCAGTGTCGACTGCTTCGGGTTCATGAGTCTGAATCTCAGGGCTCGCGGAACAGCACAAGGGGCGACAGGACTTCTGTTCATGACTGTACATGAGACTGCGCCTAGGATACAGGTACCTATGGGAATACATTGGCAACCCTGAGCCTGGCCGCACTGTTTGTAAACTTTGTGGTCAACCCGACTCTCACACCCTCTCTCACTACACCCTCGCTTGCCCTATGACCTCCTACTACAGGTCCTCAGCCGTTACCAACACCTCTTCCCTCCCTCACCAGATATCCCTCCTCCTAGTGACAGGCCTGGCACTTGACATTATTAGGGACCTGCCACGCTTTGCTATAAACAGATGAATTGTACCGGGAATTTTCCCCCCCACACACTCATCATTCTGTCACTTTATGTAACTTGCTGACAAAACCCATGACCCTTCAGGCTTCCACGCCCTTAATGCATGAGTCCTAAAGGCAAGCATGAACTTAGCATGATTCCCAGTTGGGCACTGTAAACGCTTCTGCGCTTCACCTTGCACAGGATGTAAGGGGGTGCCCAATAAACTAGCCCCCTCCGGGGCAATCTGTAATCTGTACCGATTAACAAAAAGTGAAGAATAAGAA
Source organism: Homarus gammarus (assembly GCA_958450375.1). Taxonomy (NCBI): domain Eukaryota; kingdom Metazoa; phylum Arthropoda; class Malacostraca; order Decapoda; family Nephropidae; genus Homarus; species Homarus gammarus. The sequence goes on along the minus strand of CAUDMG010002282.1, from coordinate 3,601,161 downwards.
GAGATAAAGAAGAAGAAGAAGAAGAAGAAGAAGAAGAAGATAATATTAATTAGAGACTTTCATAACTGGGACTCTTCACGGCTCTTAATCATTCCAACTTTGCATTATCGACTACTCACCACCTGTAGATTATTACCAGACAAAGGTCACATCCCTGTCTCGCCTTACAATAACAACATTCCTTTAAACACTCACAGTTAAAGTTGACCTTCCGATTGAGCCTGATGAGACCTATATCATCGTTGAATACCCCGCGGTTGTTGAAGGAGGGGTGACGGATCGTTTGCTCGGGTGTAAAGTCCTGAGCGGGTGGAGAACAGTCCCCGCCGGCAACATTATTTGGCAGAGTTACACAGTCTGGGTCTGTGCCAAGATCGTGTTCCCCGAGTCTTATCGTCGCTCTGAGGCAGAGAGAAGAGAGACACCTTTAATACTTGCATGATTTATATACAGGTACAGTAGTACATATTGAGGACCACTTGATTAGTTCCCACCTTATTTATTTCATATTAAGATAAACCATCCAATAGGTAATCACATCTAACCAAATCAAAATGGAATCTAACCTAACCTCACTTAGATAAACCTAACCTAACCTAAATTAACCCAGGGAAGTTAAGATGTTTAATTATGAGGTGTAATAAGTTGGGGGCTAGTCTTCAGGTGATCCCAGTTTTAGGTGTACAGTTAGGGACAGTGTGAACAAAACGCACAGTGCACCAAATCTTCCTTAGACGAACCCCAGCTATGGAGGAAAAGGTATAGAAAATATACTGTATTAAGAGACGGGTAATGATAATAATAATAATAATAATAATAATAATAATAATAATAATTATAATAATAATAATAATAATAATTATAATAATAATAATAAAAAGAACAGCGACAATAATAATAAAAATAATATATAACAATGGAAGCCCCTAGAGATAGAGGATGGCCGGCACAAGGGCCACCACATCCTAAGTTAATGAGCTGCCTGACCCAGTGTCAAGGAACAATCCGAGAAGACCGGATAACTAGCCAACTGCATTGGCTAACCATTACACCGGAACACGGTCCACAGATCGATTAACATCTTGGGTAGATAGAGGCAAATGGCGTAAAGAAATTTGCCCATAGTTTCACCATGTCCGGGAATCGAACCCGGGTTCACTCGTTTGCGAGGCGCGCAACAACGACAACAATAATAATAACAATAACAGCAACATTAAATCAATGGGTTAAGAAGACACGCAAAATAAAACGATAATAAACAGAGAATGGAGAAGCTAAAGAAAGAGTAAAATAAAGAATTACGAGACAAAATTGAATGAGAAATAAAAAATAGAGGAAAGTTAAAAACGACGATAAATTAATGAAAAGGAAACAAACAACATTAAAAAGAATTTAAACGAAAATTTTTTGATAATAGACGAGAGGAAATACAATATTGGCGATGCATTGTCGGACATAAGAGTACATTTTTTTTATTAATTTATTTATTTATTTACTGTATTTATTTTTTATTTGTTTTTAGATAGTCCACCCGGGCACAGGTCTCTAACCCACATCGGGGCCTGGGGGGGGGGGGGGGAGGGGGCGAAAATGTAATAATAATAATGATATGAATAATAATAATTCATAGTATTGTAAATAAAATTTGTAATAAAACACAAAATTAAAAATAAAATAATAAAATAATAATGATGATGATAATAATAATAATTCATAGTATTGTAAATAAAATTTGTAATAAAACACAAAATTAAAAATTAAATAATAAAATAATAATGATATTATTATTATTATTATTATTATTATTATTAATAATAATAATAATAATAATAATAATTTAAAAAAGATCAAAATTGAGAAACAATATATGTCTGTTGTGTTGTCAATAACAAGAGAAACAATTGAGACCCTGCAAATGTGTGTAAATGAGGCAGAAATTCAGCTCAGCAACCTGGGACTTGGTCATAATTTTCGTGATGTCATATGGCAGCAGGGTCTACCATTAGACAACACATTATGATTCCAATATCTTCGCAGGAGGCAGTACCTCTCTGTTTGGTAGCTGCCCACTACCTACCACTACCTGAGACTCGGTATACCAACAGTGAATGTTCTCTGGTATACTCGAGTATATTCTGGTGCACTCAAGTGTATTCAGGTGTACACAATTGTACTCTGGCATATTCAGGTGTACTCTGTTATACTCTGGCATACTTAGATGTACTCATGTGTACTCTGATATACTCAGGTAGGATCAGGTATATTCTGGCGCACTCAGGTGTACTTTGGTGTACTCGGGTAAACTCTGGTTAACTCAGGGGCACTCACAATGGTAGGTTGTTTGTATGCGCTAGGTCCAGACAGTGAGCAGCAGTAAGGACGTATCTCTCAGTGATCAGCGCACCTCCACATCCCCAAGTTGGCTGGGACTGACCTGAGAGAGTGAGAGATAATGAGGTGTGAGATAATGAGTGAGAGATAATGACGTGTGAGATAGTGAGAGAAAGTTAGAGATAATGAGGTGTGAGACAGTGAGAGAAAGTTAGAGATAATGAGGTGTGAGATAATGAGTGAGAGATAATGACCATGAGGAATCTATCTGTCTCTCCTCTTTCTCCTGGTTAATTCCTCTTCTTCCCCCAGCTCCTTCTCTCTCCCTCCCTTACTAACCCTTTCCGTCTCCCTCCTTACCGCCCTCCCCTTCCCCTTACCTACCTCATCTCTTCTCTCCCTCCCTCCTATCTCCTCCCCTACCTACCACCACCTCCATTCTCCCTCCCCCCTACCCCCTTCGCCTAACCTCCCTCCTCTCCCTCCCTCACTCTCCAATCTTCCCCTCTCCCTCTCTACCTACCCCCTTCTCCTCTCCCTCCCTACCTCCCTCACCCTCCATCCTTCCCCTGTCCCCTACCTCCCTTTCTCCCTCTCTACCTCCCTCTCCCCAACTCACTTCCAAATCCGAGTATGGCCATCCACGGGTACTCTCCCATAGATGCATCTTCTCCGTTGAAGATCCTGGATTTAGTTTCGACTGCTCCACATTCAGCAGGCAGGAGACGTTCACCCACAGAGGGATCAACTGTAGGTCCTGGGGTGGGGGTAGGTCTGGGGGTAGGTCTGGGGGAAGGTCTGGGGGTAGGTCTAGGGGTGACAGGGGTGTCCGGTCCTGTGTTGGAGTCTGGGCAACACACCTGTCCGTAATACAGAAAAAAAACATGAATTAAGAGGCATTAAAACAACAGTAAAAAGGTAATGAGGAGGAGGAGGAAGGGTATCACTTCAGGACTTCAGAAAGGGGCTTGTGTGTGTGTGTGTGTGTGTGAGATAAGCAATAAGTAGTGGGTAACATCAGACCACTCGCTTCAGCAGGGTCGACTCAGGTAAGGATAAAATACTAGTAAGAACAGTTCATCAAGCACTTGTTTTACCCACAGTGCACAGCCCGGTGACGTCACTGTTGTAAACACTCGTCATCTGGTGACCTCCGTGTGTGCCCACGTCTGCCCCTGGGAACAGGGTATCAACAATTATGGTTATTTGTGTAATATACGGGTGGTCCAGCAATGCTCAAATACCAACCAGAGAGAACATCAAGTATTGCAGGTTTAAGAGAGGTAAGAAAACTTGTGATAAATGGATAAATGGCAGCAAGCGTTCTGATAAAGTAAACACCACATTAGGCTAACCGAGAACTTGTTTGAAGAGAGTTCATATTTCTTTTGTATTTCCTTAATTCTGGAATGTCTGTCGATATCCAGGTATCTACAGGAAGGAGAGACAGTCATCTTGCTATATGTGGACCAAAAGAACTCTGAACATATTTAATAATCTTGAAAAAATTAAAGTTATGTACATCGGTACGTGGGTTTCAGTACACCGCACTTGTAATTTCTTAATTCTACAATGTCAGTCAATATCAGGTCACCCAGAAGATCGTGAGACATTATTCTTGCCACGTCTGACAAAAGAAAAGATAATATTGCCCCAAATAAAAACTAAAAATAAAACACCCAGAGTTACATCACGTATTTCACTGGCGACGGTCGTGATGCTTAACGCATAGAAAAACCTGCTATATTTTCTTAAGAGTACTTTGTAAGGCAATACCCAGGTGTCCAGAGTACCCTCACACATTGACCTTGCCATGTCTGGCTAAATGAAAATCTCTGCATTGTTAATAAGGTCAAAAATTGAGTTGATTCGTCCATGTCATCAGCGACATGCCCATCACCCTTCGTGTGTGTACTTGTAATATATTTCTATTTTTTGTTTGTTTTGCCATACAGTATCACTTATTTTGAGGAGGACTATGAGAACATAAGGCATTCATTTCTTTATACCTCTCCAAAGAAAAGCTTTAGCCTTACGAGTATTCTCAAAAAGTGAAGCAATCGAACGTCAACCAAGGCAATGCCGTCACCATTTGTGACTGTCCTGAAGTCACCAGATGACGTACGTCACTAGCATGACGTCATTGAACGGTGCGAAACTAAAGTTTATGACGTTACAGCTGTCTGTCCTTACTGTTTATAATCCTTGGACTCAGAGGAGTACGGCAGGTATCCTCAGAAGCACTACATCTCACTCACTGCTGTTGTGTTGATGTAGGTGGTGCTGTACCGTCACTGTCAAGGGGAGGGGTCTGCCTGTGTGTCAAGAGGGAAACGCTAGGCTTCGTGTATAAAGGCAGGGGTCAGGCTGTATGTCAAGAGGGAGAGTTCAGGCTGTGTGTCAAGAAAAAGGGGTCAGGCTGTGTGTCAAGAGCGAAAGGTCAGGCTGTGTAATAAGAGGCAGAGGTCAGGCTGTGTGTCAAGAGGCAGGGGTCAGGCTGTGTGTGTCAAGAGGCAGGGGTCAGGCTGTGTGTCAAGAGGCAGGGGTCAGGCTGTGCGTCAAGAGTCAGGGGTCAGGCTGTGTGTCAAGAAGGAGGGGTCAGGCTGGTAAAAGTCCTCGTGGCTCGTGGGATCCTTCGTCGTAGGATATCACCCCAGAGCTCCATATATGACAGCTCTTGCAGGTCCTCCCACTGGCATAGGATCATTTCCACATAGCACCTTCCTGTAGGAGCGGCAACACCTCCTACAGTACCACAAAACATATTTACCCTTTGTCCCATATTATGTGGTGAGGATGTGTTATGTTATGTTACGTTATGATTTGTTATGTTATATTCGTGTCATGTTTATGTTATGTTACGGTTAAACTAGGTTAAGTGTTAGTTATGGTTAGGTCACGTTATGTTTTGGTTGGGTTTAGTTAAGATAGATTATAATAGGTCATAGTTTACGTTATAGTTGGGTTGGATTGTGTTAGGTTAGGTTACACAATTATACCCAAAACTCACCTTTGGGTTCGAGCGGCTGTTATCACACTTGGCATTTCTAAATAATCTAAGTGTTTCCCGAGAAGGTCTTCCGCTTAGACGTTCAGCGAAGAACGGGCAACTCTTGTAAGGTATGCAGGGCTCCCCTGGGCCACATTTGGAGGCTGTGGAACATCAAGGACATAGTTAGTCAAAGGTGAAGGCTGTGTGTGTGTGTGTGTGTTTATGGTCCGCCATAATGTTCGTGTTTATAATGTTCCTTGATGTTAGTGCTGACACATGTTCTTAGGCGCTCGTGTTTACAAAGGTGTGTTCTGGTAATTGTGGATGCGGCAGGTGTGTTGTTGTGTCCTCCTGTCGGGAATTACCTGAACGATACCTGGTCAGGATGTTGTGGTGGGAAATACACGTATGAGAGAGAGAGAGAGAGAGAGAGAGAGAGAGAGAGAGAGAGAGAGAGAGAGAGAGAGAGGAAAACAAAAACGAAAAATAAACACAGAGAAAGAGAGATATTTGAGTTTGTGAAGATAGTGAGTGAGAAAAGATACACGTGTTATTTTCTTTCTGTCTCTTGGGTAGCGTTGTTATGTCAGTCTGTCTGTTTGTCTGTCTCTTACCCTCTGTTTCCCTCTCCCTGGCCTCAATTCTCATAACCTAACCTAACCTCCGTCTATCCCTCCTTCCCTTTGTTATTGTTTGTAATTTTTTAATTATGTTTTCTGAGACGATTTTTTTTTTACTGAATAAACGTCTGTCTATTCACACGTCCTTCTCTCTCCTTCCTACCTCTCTCTCTCTCTCTCTCTCTCTCTCTCTTTCTCTCTCAATCCCTCCTTCCCTTCTTCCCTCTCAGTCCCTCCTCCCCTTCCTCCCACTCACTCTCTCCCCCCCTCTCTCTCTCACTCACTCTCTCCCCCCTCTCCCTCTCACTCACTCTCCCCCCCCTCTCGTTCTCTCTCAGTACCCTTTCCTCTGCTCCTCACCAGTCTCTCTCTCTCTCTCTCTCTCTCTCTCCTCTACACTCACCTTGTCTCGCCTGCCTGGAGCGACTGGCCCCGGCAGTTACCACCACCACCATGGCTGCCAACAACACTGCAAGGCTTGACGTGCGACTCATCCTGGAAGGTGTGTGAAGGAATAATTTAGTCAATTGCATCTCCACGGAATTGGGAGTAGAGAGAGAGAGAGAGAGAGAGAGAGAGAGAGAGAGAGAGAGAGAGAGAGAGAGGATTACAAGGATTTGGCCTGAAGATACAGGTGTGTGTGTGGGTGTGTGTGTGTGTACACTGGCCTCCATTTATCACGTGTACAGTTGCCTCCATGTTTTGTAAGATGTGGCACAGCTTCTTTAACACTAATATTGCCTTTCAACTACACCAGTATCAGAACACTGGGCTCCAACCTTCACCAAAACCACGTCAGCGTGCATGGGTCACCTTAAACCACGTTATATATCATTATTTACAGATAGAGGGGGGGGGGGGTGTTTGTTTAGTATCTTTGGTCTGGTAGTTTTGCCACATCTCACAAAACACGCCAGTCACTGTAGCCGTTATAGATGGAGGCAAATGAATGTGTGTCTGTAAGGTTACTTGAGTGTATACATACATGTGAAAATATACACAAATGATGACTCTTCTTTCCACTTGTCGAAAAACTGTATGGTATTAAACTATCACACACACACACACACTACAACTTTACTACTTTGGTGTCACTCGGAATCGAGTAAGATGATCATCCAGCTATGATATAATGATACGAGGTATTAGGAATGTCACCTAGGTTGGTGAGTTTTGAAGCGGCTAAAGAGACCGATACGGGTCCGACAGTCTGACACACACACACACACACACACATGATGGTATTGAACTTTCACACACGCACACGGTACACTAAACAAAACTAACAATAACAACAACACTAATGATAATAAAAATAATAATAATAATAATAATGATAAAAATAATAAACACAATCTATCACTGCACTAAGGCCAACTAACCTGACCTTACCTGTTCTTAACGAACCACTGCTCTCACCTGTGTCTTTCCCTCACTTTATATATACACGTTGGTGACTCAGGCGGCAGCGTGTCCACACCTCGCTATATAAAACAGGAACAAACACTTCCATTTATACCTCCCTAACAATTAAACTTTAGGTTATATTTTTAAAGTATACTTTTAATCTCGATCTTTGTGAAGTATATGACTATATTCTTGTGGTATATCGAAGTATATAGGAGTTATATTCGTTTTATAAGGGAAAGGGCTTATCATACACGTATTTTCTACTTTCATTGTAAATTTTCCGTTTATCTTTTCCTATTTCAGTCTGAACGTTGCCATTTCTTTATACTAAGTTAAGTGATACGAACAGGAAGATGAATAATGACAAGTCCCTCAAAAAAATAAGAATTATGTTAGGTAGGATAATTAATATAATCAAGTCTTACAAAAAATAACTCCATCTTCTCTTCTCAGCAGCTCGTAGAGAAGAATATAATAGTCAGGTGGATAATTAGGAGATAAAATATAAGACATTACGAGTTATAAAAGGAATATTTACCCTCTTTAATCTTACTGAATAGTGGACTAGTGAATTACCTGTCACAGTAACTAACTGACAGAACAGTGCACTAGTTAAGTCACTTACACACACACACACAGTATGATGTACCCGTTGACCATGAACTGTGTACAATATCTGTGTGTTAGTATGGTGTATAAATCTGTATGTCTGCAATGCTTTTATTATTATTATTATTATTATTATTATTAATATTATTAGTATCATTATTATTATTTTTATTATTATTTTTATAGCTCATCATTATCATCACCGTCGTATAGAATTGATATAGAATCCCTAGAAATCATTCACAGGAGAATGATAAGACTACTCCAGGGTATTAAAAACCCTGAGTACAGAGACAGGTTAAAGCATCTTAATTTGCACTCCCTCGAGAGACGTAGAGTGAGGGGCGATATGATCGAGGCGTATAAATGGAAGTCAGGGCTAAACAAAGGTGATATAACAAAGGTACTCAAACAATCCAACCAGAAGCGAACTCGTAACAATGGTTTAAAATTAAACACATCTAAATTTAGACGCGAAATAGGTAAACTTTGGTTTGGAAATAGAGTAGTGGATAAGTGGAACAAGTTACCAAATACCAACATTAACTCGAACACGCTGGGTAGCTTGAAATATGCATTGGACCGATATATGAGTGATAGGGTTGGGTGTAAACGGGGCTGTCTAGTATGCGCCAATAAGCCCGCTTTAGTTTCCTTCATTCTTATGTTCTATATGAATTAGACAGGACTTACACAGGAGTGAGGTAGGAATGAAGCAGGAGAGAGGCAGGTCCCGATGAGATATTTGCCAGAGTATTAAAGGAATGTAAGGAAGAGCTTAGTGTGCCCTTAGCAAAGTTGTTTAACATGTCCTTGAAAACAGGTGTAGTACCAGAATCCTGGAGGCAAATTACTGGAAGCAATCATTTCAAACTCTATTCGAAACCACCTGGAGAAGCACAAATTGATTACTGATTCCCAGCATGGCTTCACAAGCGGGCGTTCATGTCTAACTAATCTATTAACATTCTCTTCATCAGTTTTCGAATCGGTGGACGAGGGGCACAATTATGATGTGGTATATCTCGACTTTAGCAAAGCCTTCGACAGAGTCCCCCACGAAAGGCTAATTAGAAAGGTAGAAACACATGGCATTAAAGGTAATATTCTAAAATGGATTAGGGTGTGGTTACAGGACAGGAAACAGCGAGTGAGCATTAACGGCACTAAATCCCATTGGAGCAACGTTACAAGTGGACTTCAAGTTTCAGTACTTGGACCATTATTATTTATTATACTAGCACAATGGCTGTGACCTTGGCCTGTCTAATGCTGTACTTAAAAACATTCAAGTCAAAATCATGAACTCTTATCAAGAAGAACTGATAAATACAAAGAGACCTGGCAGTTGTAGCATTACTAAATATGACAAACTTTGTGACAAGCGGTACCGGTATAGCCCCGCATAAGGACAGAACCAGACTGATGTAGTTGTCATCAGAATTAGGCTAGGATACAGACACAGCTGACAAGTTAGTGACGCTATATCCATACTGGAACACTCAGCATGCAAACTTTGTGATAAACCTTAAAAGCAAACAATTGAACACTATATTATTAAATGTGACACTATCAAAGACTTCAGGCCACCTGGCTTATTGTATCGTGAATTCTGTAACTATTACATTGCATCAGGACTGCTTGAGAGAATTCTTGCTGTTTATCCAAAATTTGCTAGCCCAAACTGATTAGTCCTCAAATAGAATATGACTTCTACTGCATATGAATCACTGTCCTACGTGGCAGTGATATCATCCTCAGTGTCAAGACCTGACTGAGTTACTGATAATAGGCAAATTGTACTCCAAGCTTTGCCAATAAATTTGTTAAACGTAAATAAACTCTTACATCTTACCTTTAAAAGAGTGAAGGTCTCAGAATAGATGTAAAGTATATTTTTATTGGATATTTTGTAATTTGTCGCAATAACTGAAGTAATAATGATCACTCGAACACTACAAAGTCTCGGTGACCACTGACTACCATCAGCTGACATTATGTAAACACAACACCAAGGAGGCACAGTCAGGCCGGAGGAGCTCGGTGGCGCCTGTAACAACTGTGATAATATAAAGTGACACTTGGACATGAGTAAGTGGTGTTGTTCTGGCTCAGCAGTCTCACCGCCAGAGGGCATTTTCGTCGATCAGAAAGACATTCGGCCTTGAGAGCGTTAAACCTTCAAACATATCATTGAACACTAATGAACATAAAGTTGAACACATGAAAAAAATACGCATAACCAGCACACACACACCAGGATTTCAAAACCGATAAACAATTAAAATTTTATTAATTCAACCCATATATGTACAAAAACGAACCAAAGCTCCTGACGGAAGCCAAGGATCCAGAACTGTTGGAATAAGTCGCTGAACTGCTCCTACACATTGATGGCGCTGTACTCACTCACTCGGGTTTGGTATAGTTTCAAAGATGAGTGAGAAATAATTGTTATCATTTTCGTTATGACCATACAAGTAAATGGAACAAGACCATTATACAATGAACAAAAGTTGATATTTATGACTTCTAAAAAATAGGTTAACATTAATAATGCCATTGTTACTGTGTTCGTTGACGTCACGACCTTGAGGAGTCACTCCCCAGGTCGTGACGTCTCAGCTATGCATACGAAAGAAGTCAGAGCAGTGTTGTATGGTGAGGGGGAGTACAGTATTTTTATTGCGTTTTTCCAAAGGTTCTAAGTACAGTGCAGAGCCAAAGATTCTATGACTGAAGGTTCTAGGGATGTAGGTTCTAGATTCAGGGGGAGAGTGGTTCTACTGCTATTGGTTTTAGATTTAGGGGGAGGGGAGGTTCTAGGGCCTGAGGTTCTGGGTGATCCAAGTTCGGTACAAACCCACGTTGGTGTAAATGGCCGGAACACCTGTCACCCCGCACGTCGGCATTCCCGTCGATACCACCCCGATCTGAGGGGGACGAAAGAAAGGGATTATGGTAGGGATTACACATGTTAGGGGGATAAATGATAGGGATTAAACATTAAAAAGGGTATATATATATTTAAGAGGGATTATGGTAGGGATTACACACCAGAGAAATTTATGGTAGGGATTAAACGTTCAACAGGCATTAAACATTGAAGAGGAATTTAATATTAAAGAGGAATTAAACATTGAAGAGGGAATATAGTAAGGATTACACATTGTTAGGGGATATATGATAGGGATTTAAAATACAAGGGGGATTTATGTTAAGAATCTCAAATACAGATTAAATGTCAGGATTACATTATATAGCCATCAAGTGTAATTTCGACGCCATCTTGGTAACCTAAGCAAGTTGTGAACGCTGTAAGTAGTAAAATTTGGGGGAAGGAAGAATTATTTGTGTTTTTATGTTGTGTGATTTTTACGTTACGAGTTGAGGAGTTAAGGAAGTGTGAGGATCTGGGGCCTGTCTTTGTGTGTTGTGAGGGGTTTCAGAGTTTCATCCCCCCCCCCCATCAACTACCCACCCCTCTCCCCTCCACCACCCCCATCCCTGAAAAATGATTAGTGAGGGAGTAGAGTTATAAGATAAGATCTCCTCTCCATCATCCCCCACAGTCCTCGAAGAATTTTAAGTTGAGTAAAGTTGTAAAAACCAAACCCTCCACCGCCCCCTACCACCCTCTATACCTGGAACGTGAATAGTGAGGGAATAGACTTAAAAGAACCCCCTATTCTTACCCTCCACTACCACCATATCCAAAAAAAAAATTCAAGGGAGGAGGAAGATCTTACCACGGTGTATATAGATACACTCTTTGATATGAACAAAGGTCCTCCAGAGTCTCCGAAACACGCGTCACGTTCACCATCCCCGCCGAAGCACATCATTCCGTTCACAAGTAATCCTTGATAGAGTGGGTTGCAGGTGTTCAGGTCCACGAAAGGTAACTTAACCTTCTTTAGGGTCAGGGAATTAATGCCTTGTTCCGTTCGTCCCCAGCCAGCTGTGATGGCGGTGCTACCAGAGATGAAGGCTTGGACATCGATGCCAGAGGGAGGCAGGCAGATAGGCTTGATGTTTGCTGTAAACACAGGTTGGAAAGGTGAGACATAACCAGCAAAAAAAAAAAACTCCTCTAACCTGATCATCAATTTGTACTGCTTCCTTGTTGACATATTAACATTTATTTATTTATTTTTCAGGAATAAACATACAGCCGAAGTCTTTCATAAACTTCAAGTACCTCAAAGTGTTGGTAAATGTTAAGGTTTGTTTGTCTGTTTTAGCGACAGATGACTATTTAGGCTTAACGCCATATAGGGGATAGTTCAGATTACATTAGGTTAGGTTATGTTAGGTTAGGTTAGGTTAAGTTTAATTAACTTATGTTATATTACGTTCCGTTAAATTGGATTAGCTTTTGTTATATTAGATATTCAGGTTAGAGTAGGTTAGGTTAGGTTATATTATATTAGATTGTTAAGTTGGGTTAAGTTAGATTATGTTAGATTGGGTTAGATTAGCTTAGATTATAGTAGACAGGGTTAGGTTAGGTTAAGTTAGATAAGCTTAAATTATAGTAGAGAGGGTTACGTCAGGTTAATTTAAGTTAAATTAGGTTAGAACTAAAGTGTTTAATCATCAGGTGAAATATGCTGGGGGGGGGCTAATCTTCAGGTGAGTGGTCCCATTCTCCTTACTAACAATGACATGAGGCGAGAAGCAAGAAGAACAAGGGTGAGGGAGACTAAACACAGGTGGGTCTCAGGTCACTACTGGGGTAGGGTGTGTCAATTTTGTCAACATGTTAAAAATCAAATTTGGTTGTCAAAATATTGTGCCTCTTTTTGTCTAAACTTGAGATTAGCAAACAAAAATGAATTGAAATAACCCTCACCTACATCAATTATACCTTAAAGTTTCAAATATCAGTATTTCAACAAATTCATGAGACTTGATTAGAATTATTCACTTGATATTAACTAATCTCTTGTAAGCATATGGATTATGGAGTATTTTATGGTTCTATAGCTTGTGTACAATATGCATGTCAGAACATGAACATGAACAGGCTCTCCGTGTGGGACAGTTTAATTCTTGTTTTGACTTGTACCAAGCGTGAGGATAAGGCGCCCGGCTCACTCTCCTTCTAGATATCATAGACGGTGGTTTGCTCTCATTGCACTTGCACCTACTCTACCAGACGAATTCTACATTTTAATTATTGTAAGTAGGGCATATTGATTGTCGCAGTTACTTATATCATTGTATAAAACATTATGTTCTAAGAAATTATTATGTTATTTCTGTTACAGCATTTTTGATAAACAAATTGATATTTTTTGAAACAACAATTGAATTATGAAACATTGAAATATTTTTCTATTTGTCAGATAGTGTGAAGATGTCAAAATTGAAGACAAGAAGTCAGTTGTCAACCCACTTGAGCCTGCTAGTTGGTAAAGGGAAGGAGCTTCCTGTATCAGAACTTCCAACAGTGAGAGACATGCTAAGATTAGGGTTACTCCTTCGAGAAAAAAATGCAAAGGACAGAAGGAACTATACAGATAAAGAACTAATAAATGACATGATAGTCCCTCTTCTGCATCAATGGACAAAAGCTAATGCACTATTCAAACCACCTGTGATTAATCAGTGTCGAACTATTGAGCTAAAACTAACGAAATTATCGCACAAAGCAGTTGAAACATCACTTGGTAAAGGAAACTTGGCCAGGAAAAATGAATTTCTGCACACACACTTGATACTCTGTTTGACATTTTGACCTGCAAGTGCTCCATACAATTATGTTCTGAATCCAACTGTTCTCACTCAGGTAAGAGAGAAAATAATTCCCACATTGATTGTGGTTGTCCTCGTGAAAAGAAGATCCCTGTTTTAGAGCTTGAATTTATAAAGGCACAGAGGACAAAGGCAGAAGGCCAAGGAAGTATGCAAATGGGTTCAATAGATTATTCAGAAACAAAGAAGCAGATTGCTAATGCCAAGAAGAGAGAACAAATCCGAGAGAGGGAATAAAAGAAGAAAATGAAGAGTGAAGAAGCCATCCAAAGAGAGGAAGAGCTGTGTCAAGATGTTTATCACTTCTTTGATAGTTCGTCTGATGAACAGGAAGCAACATCAGATGATAGTTCCAAAGAGCCATCTGAACCTTTACCAAAGAAAATGAAATACAACACAAGAAATATTTCAAACATTGCTTTAGCTAGTATTCGCCACCATGCTGGACTTCGTGAGGCTGCAGAAATTGCAACTGCCGCTTGGATAGATGCAGGCCTCATCAGCCGAGAGGATGTATCTTTGGTGATAGATCATAATAAAATTAGAAGAGCACAAGAAAAAATAATGAAGGAAATATCTGATCAGCATGAAAAAGATTTAAGCGAGGGAGGGCTCTCCTGTCTTTTGTTTGATGGAAGAATAGATGACACAAAAGTTTTGCTAGAAGTAGAGGGAGTGAACAGAAAGTTTCCAGGTCTCATCAAAGAAGAACACTACTCTGTCTGTTCTGAGCCTGGTGGTCGGTTTTTGTTTCACTTTGCTCCCGAAACTGAAGTAGAAGGGAAGAAACATGCAGAGGTCATTGCTAATCATATTTTATGTTGGGTTCAGGAGAGAGGACTTGGTAGTTCACTGCAGGCTGTTGGTGGAGATTCAACTGCAGTGAACACCGGATGGCAGGGGGGTGTAATGACGCATTTAGAGAAAAAACTAGGAAGAAGACTTGTTTGGATTGTATGTGATTTACATACAGGCGAGCTACCTCTTCGTCATCTCATCCAGGAACTTGATGGTCCTACAAAGAGCAACAACAAGTGGTCAGGTCCCCTTGGCATCATGCTGGATGAAGCAACACAACTAGAAATAAATACAACCTTTCCAAAGGTCGAAGTTGGCCCTCCCCTTCCGGCGTTGTCTGATGGAGTCATCAAAGATCTCAGCACAGATCAATCCTATGCTTATCGTATTGCCCAAGCAATAAGATCAGGAGAAGTGCCTCAGTCATTGGCTCTCTTGGAGATTGGACCTGTCAGTCACAGCCGTTGGTTAACTACAGCTCTTCGTTTCTGCAGGATTTGGATTTCCAAACACGAATTGAAGGGCAAAGTGCTGAAGAATTTGAGGTTAATTGTTGAATTTATTATTGGAGTTTATCTTCCCCAGTGGTTTAGTGTGAAACTTAATCCTATGTGGGTGGATGGGCCCAATCACCTTTTGTTTCAATTGCAGCTAGTAAGAACACAGAGGAAGGTAGTGAGGGACATCGTGTTACCTGTGGCAAGAAGGTCCGCTTGGTATGCTCGATCAGAAGCAGTTTTGCAAGCAATGCTTTGCAGTCAATGTACCAATCTCCGAACCGAGGCTGTAGAAGTCATTCTAAAGATTAGAGGAACGCTAGTAGATGACGACCAGTTGGGAGACTGTTCGTTTCATTCAAGAAAAGTTCCCCCCAATAAACGTCAATGCCACCAAATTGTCAGAATTGGTTGACTTGAGTTTGGAAGTCTTAGAGCCACCATTGACAACAAGTCTAACTAGCCAAGAATTGAGAAACCTTAAAGAGACTCCAATGCAGGTGCCGAAGTGGCCTTCCCACACTCAAAGTGTGGAGAGATGTGTGAAAATGGTCACAGAAGCAGCGGGCCATGTTTACAGCCACGAGAGGCGAGAAGGTTACATCAAAGCACAAATAGCAAGCAGACTACTGATGACAAGAAACCAAAGCAAAGAGAGTATGAAGGCATTGGTTACTTTCAAGTAGACTACGGATAATAAAATATAATAATTTGAAACTTGAAACAGTAACATGTGTGCAAACGCTGGTTATGTTATAAATTCACAAATATGTACATTTAAAAATCCATTTGATGTAGGTAGGACTTATTATAAAAAAAAATTTATGCCAGAATATTGTTTTGCATGCTTAAACACTACAATAAATTGCTACCAAATTACTCGATTTTCAATTTAGCCAGTTCACCCCCTAAATTGACACACCCTACTACTGGGGTCAAGCCATTGTTTACTTACAGATAAACAAGGCTGACTGTTTCTGGCTACCGATTAACAAGAAGTGAAGAATAAGAAAAGATAAAGAGGAAGGAAAAAGAAGAAGAAGAAGAAGAAGAAGAAGAAGAAGAAGAAGAAGATAATACGAATTAGAGACTTTCATAACTGGGACTCTTCACGGCTCTTAATCATTCCAACTTTGCATTATCGACTACTCACCACCTGAAGATTATTACAAGACAAAGGTCACATCCCTGTCTCGCCTTACAATAACAACATTCCTTTAAACACTCACAGTTAAAGTTGACATTTCGATTGAGCCTGATGAGACCTATATCATCGTTGAATACCCCGCGGTTGTTGAAGGAGGGGTGACGGATCGTTTGCTCGGGTGTAAAGTCCTGAGCGGGTGGAACACAGTCCTCGCCGGCAACATCCTTTGGCAGAGTTACACAGTCTGGGTCTGTGCCAAGATTGTGTTCCCCGAGTCTTACCGTCGCTCTGAGGCAGAGAGAAGAGAGACACCTTTGATACTTGCATGATTTGTATACAGGTACAGTAGTACATATTGAGGACCACTTGATTGATTCCCTACCCTATTTATTTCACATTTAGATTAACCATCCAAATCTTCCTTAGACGAATCCCAGCTATGGAGGAAAAGGTATAGAAAATATACTGTATTAAGAGACGGATAATAATAATAATAATAATAATATTAATAATAATAATGATATTAATAATAATAATAATAATATTAATAATAATAATGATAATAATAATAATAATAATGCAGGTAATTGTAGTAGCAGGAATAATAATGATAACTACTACTACTACTAATAATAATAGCAGTAATAATAACAATAATAATACTAATAAAAACAATATCAGCAACGATAATAATAATAATATATCATAAGTGATGGCCGGCCCTAGGGGCACCTAGACGTAAATTTGTTTATGGTGTAGAAGCTGTTGCCTACAAAAAACCAACCCTTAAGTTAACAACATAACAGTAATAATAATGACTAAAACAACAACAACAACAACAACAACAATAATAATAATAACAACATTAAATCAACGGGTTAAGAAGACATGCAAAATAAAACGATAATAAACAGAGTTGGAAAAGCTAAAGAAAGAGTGAAATAAAGAATTACGAGACAAAATTGAATAAGAAATGAAAAAAATAACAAGAGGAAAAATAAAAACGACGATAAATTAATGAAAAGGGAACAAACACCATTAAAAATAATTTAAAGAAAAACATTGATAAAAGACGAGAGAAATACAATATTGGGGATTTATTGTCGGACATAAGAGTACACCTGAGACTCAGTATACCAACAGTGAGTGTACTCTGGTGTACTCGGGTATATTTATGGTGTACTGAGGTGTATTCAGGTGTACTGAGTTGTACTCTGGGATATTCAGGTGTACTCTGGCATACTTAGATTTACTCAGGTGTACTTTGGTGTACTCGGGTAAACTCTGGTTAACTCAGGGGCACTCACAATGGTAGGTTGTTTGTAAGCGCTAGGTCCAGACAGTGAGCAGCAGTAAGGACGTATCTCTCAGTGATCAGCGCACCTCCACACCCCCAAGTTGGCTGTGACTGACCTGAGAGAGTGAGAGATAATGAGGTGTGAGATAATGAGTGAGAGATAATGATGTGTGAGACAGTGAGAGAAAGTTAGAGATAATGAGGTGTGAGATAATGAGTGAGAGATAATGACCATGAGGAATCTATCTGTGTCTCCTCTTTATCCTGGTTAATTCCTCTTCTTCCCCCCACCTCCTTCTCTCTCCCTCCCTTACTAACCCTTTCCGTCTCCCTCCTTACCACCTTCCCCTTCCCCTTACCTCCCTCCTCACTCCTGTCCATCTCTCACTTTCCATACTTCCCTCTCCCTCCCAGCCTCCCTAATCCTCCATCCTTCTCCTCTCCCTTTCTCCCTCTCTACCTCCCTCTCCCTAACTCACTTCCAAACCCGAGTATGGCCATCCACGGGTACTCTCCCATAGTTGCATCTTCACCGTTGAAGATCCTGACATCAACATTGCCACCTCCACATTCAGCAGGCAGGAGACGTTCACCCACAGAGGGATCAACTGTAGGTCCTGGGGTGGGGTTAGGTCTGGGGGTAGGACTGGGGGTAGGACTGGGCGTGACAGGGGTGACCGGTCCTGTGTTGGAGTCTGGGCAACACACCTGTCAGTAATATAGAAAAAAAACATGAATTAAGAGACATTAAAACAACAGTAAAAAGGTAATGAGGAGGAGGAGGAGGAGGAGGAGGAGGAAGGGTAATACTTCAGGACTTCAGAAAGGGCTTGTGTGTGTGTGTGTGTGTGTGTGAGAGAGATAAGCAATAAGCAGTGGGTAACATCAGACCACTCGCTTCAGCAGGGTCGACTCAGGTAAGGATAAAATTCTAGTAAGGACAGTTCACCAAGCACATGTTTTACCCACAGTGCACAGCTCGGTGACGTCACTGTTGTTAACACTCGTCTTCTGGTGACCTCCGTGTGTGCCCACGTCTGTCTCTGGGACCAGTGTATCAACAATTATGGTTATTTGTGTAATATACGGGTGGTCCAGCAATGCTCAAATACCAACCAGAGAGAACATCAAGTATTGCAGGTTTAAGAGAGGTAAGAAAACTTGTGATAAATGGATAAATGGCAGCAAGCGTTCTGATAAAGTAAACACCACATTAGGCTAACCGAGAACTTGTTTGAAGAGAGTTCATATTTCTTTTGTATTTCCTTAATTCTGGAATGTCTGTCGTTTTCCAGGTATCTACAGGACCAAAAGAACTTTGAACATATTTAATAATCTTGAAAAAATTAAAATTAAGTACATCGGTATGTGGGTTTTAGGTGTCAACACGGCACTTTTAATTTTTTAATTCTACAATGTCAGTCAATATCAGGTCACCCAGAAGATCGTGAGACATTGTTCCAAATTTAAGAAAAAGCAGAGTTACATCATTTATTTCACATGCGATGGTCGTGATGTTTACCCCAGACATTAAAAAAAAAAAAAAACTTGCGAACTCAGCAATCAAGTTCTCAACGTCACGCAGTTGAAGATTACCTGGACTGACCCGAGAGCAGCAAAGCGAACACTACATCACCTGAGTTTAGGAAGGTTGTCAAAGTGTTTCCAGACAAGCAAACAATGTCTTACTTAAACAATCAAGCCTCTTCGGTAGGCAACCGAGGTCAGCCATAGGCTGATCGCGGGAAGAACATCAGCCCCCAAGCTGATCACCAGAAGAAGTTCAGCCTCCAGGCTGATTGCTGCAAGAAGGACCAGTCCCCAGACTGATCGCCGCAAGAAGGATCAGCCCCCCAGGTGGATCGCCGTATGACGTGACGTCATCCCTTCCAGAGTAGGACGTCATCGACTCCTGACGTCATCGCCGGCGCAAAACTCTACAGAGACTCTTCCCTCAGGTAGATCATAAACAATCACTAGTTTACAAACCACGCAAACACAAGTGAACTTCAAGAAGTCTTCACATGAGGTCAATATAAAATATAAATTACTTGCATAAATTCTTAAAAGGCAAAACGGAATAAACACATTTAGAAAATACGTCCTCTACTTACAAAAAAGTAGATATAAAATCTAAACCTTTACAAACTTTTAGTAGTTTCTAATACTTTTTAATAATTTTAATATTATTCTCTTCATTTTCATATATCTTATTTATATTTTTGTATTACTTCGTGAGTGGGCAACGGAGTGAGTTTTATACAATGAGTGAAGTGATAAATATTCCTATATATGGACCATCTTCCAAAATTTTTGGGTATCAAACAGGAAATTAGTGACTCAGACTAATAGTCAGTCATCTAAAAATTCACAGAGTGAGTGGCAACTGCTAGTGAGGAAGAATTACCACAAATTAGGCAAATAGAGTTAACACCTACCGCCTCTTTAGCTAGCTGTAAAAATTTAATAGATTCTCAGTTTGAGGATTTACACAGTAAACAATTAAGGTCAGGTAATGTTTACCCATTACCTTCACCTATTAATAATGCTAGTGCTTTAACTTACACAATACAAATTTTATCAGGTGGTTCTATTAATCCAAAGACTTCATCGGTCTGTCAAACTGTGATGATACTTCCAAATAACATTAAGGTACAAGAGTTTACTGCAGAAGATCCAGATTATACTACTTTAGCATTTTTGCATAAGTGCGAGGATGTAATGAGAAATAATAATGTCACTAACGATGTAGATGAAATCTCATACGTCTGAAACCTCATCAAAACCAGTAGTACGGCACTAGAGCTATCTATGAATCATCCATCATATTTATCAGTTCCCTGATTGTATGATAATTTGTTACAGAAATGATATCTTCTAGGTACACAATAGTCTCTAAAAAAATTTCCGGAAGGCATTGCAAAAGCATGTGCAAGAAGCAAAAGTTTAGCTAAAGCACACTTTCTTGTAACAAGGTTAGGTACACCTAGGATTTAAACCGTGAGTACTGAGTACTCGGTTGGAGGTGGCCGAGTGGTGTAACAGCACCTTTAGCATCATATAAATATTCACCCAAATATATAACACCAAATTTTTCACTAAGTTATTCAACAATGACTCAGTAGTTGTTCATGTTATACATGCTGAGTTTATAACTTCATCAGGGGTCGAGCGAGGTCACGCTGACTAAGATAACATTGCTTGACGGCTTCTTCCCGCTGTCACCACTGGAGACAGAATATTACCACACGCTCATGGGTGAATACTTCACTTAAAGTGTTCCTATAAAAGTGTACTTAAAACACTTGCCCTGGATGGAATTCACAATACATTCTTTCCCAAACTAAGTACCTGTGTTTATAGACGCTTCAACAATAAAGGAAGCCCAGAACAAGTGTTTACATCAACCCTGCCACTTAAGAGTTCCAGAACTAAGTAACAACTATTGTGTGTGATAGAAAAAACCTCAATCACAATGTTATGTTATGTTATGTTATTTTTATGTTATGTTATGGTTATGGTATGTTGTGTTGTGTTTGTTATGTTATGTTATGTTATGTTATGTTATTCTTATGTTTGTTGTGTTGTTATGTGATGTTTTGTTTTGTTATGTTACCGTTAAACTAAGTTAGGTGTTGGTTATGGTTAGGTTAGGTTAGGCCAGGATGGGTTGGGTTGGGTTTGGTTGGGTTGGGTTAGGTCAAGATGGGTTTGGTTTGGTCTAGTTGGGTTGGGTTGGATTGTGTTGGGTTGGGTTGGGTTAGGTCAGGATGGGTTTGGTTTGGTCTAGTTGGGTTGAGTTGGATTGGGTTGGGTTGGGTTGGGTTGGGTTAGGACAGGATGGGTTTGGTTTGGTCTAGTTGGGTTGAGTTGGTCTAGTTGGGTTGAGTTGGATTGTGTTGGGTTGGGTTTGGTCAGGATGGGTTTGGTTTGGTCTAGTTGGGTTGAGTTGGATTGTGTTAGGTTGGGTTGGGTTACACAACTATACCCAAAACTCACCTTTGGGTTCGAACGGCTGTTATCACACTTGGCATTTCTAAATAATGTAAGTGTTTCCCGAGTAGGTCTTCCACTTAGACGATCAGCGAAGAACGGGCAACTCTTGTACGATATGCAGGGCTCCCCTGGGCCACATTTGGAGGCTGTGGGACGTCAAGGACATAGTTAGTCAAAGGTGAAGGCTGTGTGTATGTGTGTGTGTGTGTGTGTGTGTGTGTTTAGGTCCGCCATTATGTTCGTGTTTATAATGTTCCTTGATGTTAGTGCTGACAGATGTTCTTAGTCGCTCGTGTTTACAAAGGTGTGTTCTGGTAATTGTGGATGTGGCAGGGAGAGTATGTAAAGGTACTGTAGTGTGTGAAAAAATATATACGGGTTATTTTCTTTCTGTCTCTTGGGTAGCGTTGTTATGTCAGTCTGTCTGTTTGTCTGTCTCTAATCCTCTGTTTCCCTCTCCCTGGCTTCAATTCTCATAACCTAACCTAACCTAACCTCCGTCTATCCCTCCTTCCCTTTGTTATTGTTTGTAATTCTTTAATTGTGTTTTCTGAGACGATTTTCTTTTTTTAATCAATATACGTCTGTCTATTCACACGTCCTTCCCTCTCCTTCCTACCTCTCTCTCTCTCTCTTTCTCTCTCAATCCCTCCTTCCCTTCTTCCCTCTCAGTCCCTCCTCCCCTTCCTCCCACTCACTCTCTCCCCCCTCTCTCTCTCACTCACTCTCTCCCCCTCTCTCTCTCACTCACTCTCTCCCCCCCCTCTCTCTCGTTCTCTCTCAGTACCCTTTCCTCTGCTCCTCACCAGTCTCTCTCTCTCTCTCTCTCTCTCTCTCTCTCTCTCCTCCACACTCACCTTGTCTCGCCTGCCTGGAGCGACTGGCCCCGGCCGTTACCACCACCACCATGGCTGCCAACAACACTGCAAGGCTTGACGTGCGACTCATCCTGGAAGGTGTGTGAAGGAATAATTTAGTCAATTGCATCTCCACGGAATTGGGAGTAGAGAGAGAGAGAGAGAGAGAGAGAGAGAGAGAGAGAGAGAGAGAGAGAGAGAGAGAGAGAGAGAGAGAGAGGATTACAAGGATTTGGCCTGAAGATACAGGTGTGTGTGTGGGTGTGCGTGTGTGTACACTGGCCTCCATTTATCACGTGTACAGTTGCCTCCATGTTTTGTAAGATGTGGCACAGCTTCTTTAACACTAATATTGCCTTTCAACTACACCAGTATCAGAACACTGGGCTCCAACCTTCACCAAAACCACGTCAGCGTGCATGGGTCACCTTAAACCACGTTATATATCATTATTTACAGATAGAGGGGGGGGGGTGTTTGTTTAGTATCCTTGGTCTGGTAGTTTTGCCACATCTCACAAAACACGCCAGTCACTGTAGCCGTTATAGATGGAGGCAAATGAATGTGTGTCTGTAAGGTTACTTGAGTGTATACATACATGTGAAAATATACACAAATGATGACTCTTCTTTCCACTTGTCGAAAAACTGTATGGTATTAAACTATCACACACACACACTACAACTTTACTACTTTGGTGTCACTCGGAATCGAGTACGACGATCATCCAGCTATGATATAATGATATGAGGTATTAGGAATGTCACCTAGGTTGGTGAGTTTTGAAGCGGCTAAAGAGACCGATACGGGTCCGACAGTCTGACACACACACACACACACACGATGGTATTGAACTTTCACACACGCACACGTACATGGTACACTAAACAAAACTAACAATAACAACAACACTAATGATAATAAAAATAACAATAATAATAATAATGATAAAAATATTAATAATAAACACAATCTATCACTGCACTAAGGCCAACTAACCTGACCTTACCTGTTCTTAACGAACCACTGCTCTCACCTGTGTCTTCCCTCATTTTATATATACACGTTGGTGACTCAGGCGGCAGCGTGTCCACACCTCGCTATATAAAACAGGAACAAACACTTCCATTTATACCTCCCTAACAATTAAACTTTAGGTTATATTTATAAAGTATACTTTTAATCTCGATCTTTGTGAAGTATATGACTATATTCTTGTGGTATATCGAAGTATATAGGAGTTATATTCGTTTTATAAGGGAAAAGGCTTATCATACACGTATTTTCTACTTTCATTGTAAATTATCCGTTTATCTTTTCCTATTTCAGTCTGAACGTTGCCATTTCTTTATACTAAGTTAAGTGATACGAACAGGAAGATGAATACTGACAAGTCCCTCAAAAAAATAAGAATAATGTTAGGTAGGATAATTAATATAATCAAGTTTTACAAAAAATAACTCCATCTTCTCTTCTCAGCAGCTCGTAGAGAAGAATATAATAGTCAGGTGGATAATTAGGAGATAAAATATTAGACATTACGAGTTATAAAAGGAATATTTACCCTCTTTAATCTTACTGAATAGTGGACTAGTGAATTACCTGTCACAGTAACTAACTGACAGAACAGTGCACTAGTTAAGTCACTTACACACACACACACAGTATGATGTACCCGTTGACCATGAACTGTGTACAATATCTGTGTGTTAGTATGGTGTATAAATCTGTGTCTGCAATGCTTTTATTATTATTATTATTATTATTATTAATATTTTTAGTATCATTATTATTATTTTTATTATTATTTTTATAGCTCATCATTATCATCACCGTCGCATAGAATTGATATAGAATCCCTAGAAATCATTCACAGGAGAATGATAAGACTACTCCAGGGTATTAAAAACCCTGAGTACAGAGACAGGTTAAAGCATCTTAATTTGCACTCCCTCGAGAGACGTAGAGTGAGGGGCGATATGATCGAGGCGTATAAATGGAAGTCAGGGCTAAACAAAGGTGATATAACAAAGGTACTCAAACAATCCAACCAGGAGCGAACTCGTAACAATGGTTTAAAATTAAACACACCTAAATTTAGACGCGAAATAGGTAAACTTTGGTTTGGAAATAGATTAGTGGATAAGTGGAACAAGTTACCAAATATCAACATTAACTCGAACACGCTGGGTAGCTTCAAATATGCATTGGACCGATATATGAGTGATAGGGTTGGGTGTAAACGGGGCTGTCTAGTATGGGCCAATAAGCCCGCTGTAGTTTCCTTCATTCTTATGTTCTATATGAATTAGACAGGAGTGAGGTAGGAATGAAGCAGGAGAGGGGCAGGTCCCGATGAGATATTTGCCAGAGTATTAAAGGAATGTAAGGGAGAGCTTAGTATGCCCTTAGCAAAGTTGTTTAACATGTCCTTAAAAACAGGTATAGTACCAGAATCCTGGAGGATAGCGAACGTAATACCGATTTTCAAGAAGGGGGATAGATCACTATCCTATAACTACCGTCCAATCAGTCTAATATCAATTGTAGGCAAATTACTGGAAGCAATCATTTCAAACCCTATTCGAAGCCACCTGGAGAAGCACAAATTGATTACTGATTCCCAGCATGGCTTCACAAGCGGACGTTCATGTCTAACTAATCTATTAACATTCTCTTCATCAGTTTTCGAATCGGTGGACGAGGGGCACAATTATGATGTGGTATATCTCGACTTTAGCAAAGCCTTCGACAGAGTCCCCCACGAAAGACTAATAAGAAAGGTAGAAACACATGGCATTAAAGGTAATATTCTAAAATGGATTAGGGCGTGGTTACAGGACAGGAAACAGCAAGTGAGCATTAACGGCACTAAATCCCATTGGAGCAACGTTACAAGTGGACTTCAAGTTTCAGTACTTGGACCATTATTATTTATTATACTAGCACAATGGCTGTGACCTTGGCCTGTCTAATGCTGTACTTAAAAACATTCAAGTCAAAATCATGAACTCTTATCAACAACAACTGATAAATACAAAGAGACCTGGCAGTTGTAGCATTAGTAAATATGACAAACTTTGTGACAAGCGGTACCGGTATAGCCCCGCATAAGGACAGAACCAGACTGATGTAGTTGTCTCCAGAATTAGGCTAGGATACAGACACAGCTGACAAGTTAGTGACGCTGTATCCATACCGGAACACTCAGCATGTAAACTTTGTGATAAACGTTAAAAGCAAACAATTGAACACTATATTATTAAATGTGACACTATCAAAGACTTCAGGCCACCTGGTTTATTGTATCATGAATTCTGTAACTATTACATTGCATCAGGACTGCTTGAGAGAATTCTTGCTGCTTATCCAAAATTTGCTAGCCCAAACTGATTAGTCCTCAAATAGAATATGACTTCTACTGCATATGAATCACTGTCCTACGTGGCAGTGATATCATCCTCAGTGTCAAGACCTGACTGAGTTACTGATAATAGGCAAATTGTACTCCAAGCTTTGCCAATAAATTTCTTAACCGTAAATAAACTCTTACATCTTACCCTTAAAAGAGTGAAGGTCTCAGAATAGATGTAAAGTATATTTTTATTGGATATTTTGTAATTTGTCGCAATAACTTAAGTAATAATGATCACTCGAACACTACAAAGTCTCGGTGACCACTGACTACCATTAGCTGACATTATGTAAACACAACACCAAGGAGGCACAGTCATGCCGGAGGAGCTCGGTGGCGCCTGTAACAACTGTGATAATATAAAGTGACACTTGGACATGAGTAAGTGGTGTTGTTCTGGCTCAGCAGTCTCACCGCCAGAGGGCATTTTCGTCGATCAGAAAGACATTCGGCCTTGAGAGCGTTAAACCTTCAAACATATCATTGAACACTAATGAACATAAAGTTGAACACATGAAAAAAATACGCATAACCAGCACACACACACCAGGATTTCAAAACCGATAAACAATTAAAATTTTATTAATTCAACCCATATATGTACAAAAACGAACCAAAGCTCCTGACGGAAGCCAAGGATCCAGAACTGTTGGAATAAGTCGCTGAACTGCTCCTACACATTGATGGCGCTGTACTCACTCACTCGGGTTTGGTATAGTTTCAAAGATGAGTGAGAAATAATTGTTATCATTTTCGTTATGACCATACAAGTAAATGGATCAAGACCATTATACAATGAACAAAAGTTGATATTTATGAATTCCAAAAAATAGGTTAACATTAATAATGCCATTGTTACTGTATTCGTTGACGTCACGACCTTGAGGAGTCACTCCCCAGGTCGTGACGTCTCAGCTATGCATGCGAAAGAAATCAGAGCAGTGTTGTATGGTGAGGGGGAGTACAGTATTTTTATTGTGTTTTTCCAAAGGTTCTAAGTACAGTGTAGAGCCAAAGATTCTATGACTGAAGGTTCTAGGGATGTAGGTTCTAGATTCAGGGGGAGAGTGGTTCTACTGCTATTGGTTCTAGATTCAGGGGGAGGGGAGGTTCTAGGGCCTGAGGTTCTGGGTGATCCAAGTTCGGTACAGACCCACGTTGGTGTAAATGGCCGGAACACCTGTCACCCCGCACTTCGCCATTCCCGTCGATACCACCCCGAGCTGAGGGGGACGAAAGAAAGGGATTATGGTAGGGATTACACATGTTAGGGGATAAATGATAGAGATTAAACATTAAAAAGGGTATATATATATATCTAAGAGGGATTATGGTAGGGATTACACACCAGAGAAATTTATGGTAGGGATTAAACGTTCAACAGGCATTAAACATTGAAGAGGAATTTAATATTAAAGAGGGATTAAACATTAAAGAGGGAATATAATAGGATTACACATTGTTAGGGGATATATGATAGGGATTTAAAATACAACGGGGATTTATGTTAAGAATCTCAAATACAGATTAAATGTCAGGATTACATTATATAGCCATCAAGTGTAATTTCGACGCCATCTTGGTAACCTAAGCAAGTTGTAAACGCTGTTAGTAGTAAAATTTGGGGGAAGGAAGAATTATTTGTGTTTTTATGTTGTGTGAGTTTTACGTTACGAGTTGAGGAGTTAAGGAAGTGTGAGGATCTGGGGCCTGTCTTTGTGTGTTGTGAGGGGTTTCAGAGTTTCATCCCCCCCCCCCCCCCATCAACTACCCGCCCCTCTCCCCTCCACCACCCCCATCCCTGAAAAATGATTAGTGAGGGAGTAGAGTTATAAGATAAGATCTCCTCTCCATCATCCCCCACAGTCCTCGAAGAATTTTAAGTTGAGTAAAGTTGTAAAAACCAAACCCTCCACCGCCCCCTACCATCCTCTATACCTGGAAAGTGAATAGTGAGGGAATAGACTTATAAGAACCCCCTATTCCTACCCTCCACTACCACCATATCCAAAAAAAAATTCAAGGGAGGAGGAAGATCTTACCACGGTGTATATAGATACACTCTTTGATATGAACAAAGGTCCTCCAGAGTCTCCGAAACACGCGTCACGTTCACCATCCCCGCCGAAGCACATCATTCCGTTCACAAGTAATCCTTGATAGAGTGGGTTGCAGGTGTTCAGGTCCACGAAGGGTAACTTAACCTTCTTTAGGGTCAGGGAATTAATGCGTTGTTCCGTTTGTCCCCAGCCAGCTGTGATGGCGGTGCTACCGGAGATGAAGGCTTGGACATCGATGCCAGAGGGAGGCAGGCAGATAGGCTTGATGTTTGCTGTAAACACAGGTTGGAAAGGTGAGACATAACCAGCAAAAAAAAAAAACTCCTCTAACCTGATCATCAATTTGTACTGCTTCCTTGTTGACATATTAACATTTATTTATTTATTTTTCAGGAATAAACATACAGCCGAAGTCTTTCATAAACTTCAAGTAACTCAAAGTGTTGGTAAATGTTAAGGTTTGTTTGTCTGTTTTAGCGACAGATGACTATTTAGGCTTAACGCCATATAGGGGATAGTTCAGATTACATTAGGTTAGGTTATGTTAGGTTAGGTTAGGTTAAGTTTAATTAACTTATGTTATATTACGTTCGGTTAAATTGGATTAGCTTTTGTTATATTAGATATTCAGGTTAGAGTAGGTTAGGTTAGGTTATATTATATTAGATTGTTAAGTTGGGTTAAGTTAGATTATGTTAGATTGGGTTAGATTAGCTTAGATTATAGTAGACAGGGTTAGGTTAGGTTAAGTTAGATAAGCTTAAATTATAGTAGAGAGGGCTACGTCAGGTTAATTTAAGTTAAATTAGGTTAGAACTAAAGTGTTTAATCATCAGGTGAAAAATGCTGGGGGGGCTAATCTTCAGGTGAGTGGTCCCATTCTCCTTACTAACAATGACATGAGGCGAGAAGCAAGAAGAACAAGGGTGAGGGAGACTAAATAAGGTGGGTCTCAGGTCACTACTGGAGTCAAGCCATTGTTTACTTACAGATAAACAAGGCTGACTGTTTCTGGCTACCGATTAACAAGAAGTGAAGAATAAGAAAAGATAAAGAGGAAGGAAAAGAAGAAGAAGAAGAAGAAGAAGAAAAAGAAGAAGAAGAAGAGGAAGAAGAAGATAATACGAATTAGAGACTTTCATAACTGGGACTCTTCACGGCTCTCAATCATTCCAACTTTGCATTATCGACTACTCACCACCTGAAGATTATTACAAGACAAAGGTCACATCCCTGTCTCGCCTTACAATAACAACATTCCTTCAAACACTCACAGTTAAAGTTGACCTTTCGATTGAGCCTGATGAGACCTATATCATCGTTGAATACCCCGCGGTTGTTGAAGGAGGGGTGACGGATCGTTTGCTCGGGTGTAAAGTCCTGAGCGGGTGGAACACAGTCCTCGCCGGCAACACCCTTTGGCAGAGTTACACAGTCTGGG
Source organism: Homarus gammarus (assembly GCA_958450375.1). NCBI lineage: Eukaryota > Metazoa > Arthropoda > Malacostraca > Decapoda > Nephropidae > Homarus > Homarus gammarus. Next base: position 3,571,931 of record CAUDMG010002282.1, on the reverse strand, counting down.
TCTGTGCCAAGATTGTGTTCCCCGAGTCTTATCGTCGCTCTGAGGCAGAGAGAAGAGAGACACCTTTAATACTTGCATGATTTATATACAGGTACAGTAGTACATATTGAGGACCACTTGATGATTGATTCCCTACCCTATCTATTTCACATTTAGATTAACCATCCAAATCTTCCTTAGACGAATCCCAGCTATGGAGGAAAAGGTATAGAAAATATACTGTATTAAGAGACGGATAATAATAATAATAATAATAATAATAATGTTAATAATAATAATGATAATAATAATAATAATAATGCAGGTAATTGTAGTAGCAGGAATAATAATGATAACTACTACTACTACTAATAATAATAACAGTAATAATAACAATAATAATACTAATAAAAACAATATCAGCAACGATAATAATAATGATATATCATAAGTGATGGCCGGCCCTAGGGGCACCTAGACGTAAATTTGTTTATGGTGTAGAAGCTGTTGCCTACAAAAAACCAACCCTTAAGTTAACAACATAACAGTAATAATAATGACTATAACAACAACAACAACAACAACAACAACAACAACGACAACAACAATAATAATAATAACAACATTAAATCAACGGGTTAAGAAGACATGCAAAATAAAACGATAATAAACAGAGTATGGAGAAGCTAAAGAAAGAGTGAAATAAACAATTACGAGACAAAATTGAATAAGAAATGAAAAAAATAACAAGAGGAAAATTAAAAACGACGATAAATTAATGAAAAGGAAACAAACACCATTAAAAATAATTTAAAGAAAAACATTGATAAAAGACGAGAGAAAATACAATATTGGGGATTTATTGTCGGACATAAGAGTACACCTGAGACTCAGTATACCAACAGTGAGTGTACTCTGGTGTACTCGGGTATATTTATGGTGTACTGAGGTGTATTCAGGTGTACTGAGTTGTACTCTGGAATATTCAGGTGTACTCTGGCATACTTAGATTTACTCAGGTGTGCTTTGGTGTACTCGGGTAAACTCTGGTTAACTCAGGGGCACTCACAATGGTAGGTTGTTTGTAAGCGCTTGGTCCAGACAGTGAGCAGCAGTAAGGACGTATCTCTCAGTGATCAGCGCACCTCCACACCCCCAAGTTGGCTGTGACTGACCTGAGAGAGTGAGAGATAATGAGGTGTGAGATAATGAGTGAGAGATAATGACGTGTGAGATAGTGAGAGAAAGTTAGAGATAATGAGGTATAATATAGCAAGAGCGAGCGAGAGAAAATGAGGTGTGAGTGAGTGAGAGATAATGACCATGAGGAATCTATCTGTCTCTCCTCTTTATCCTGGTTAATTCCTCTTCTTCCCCCCACCTCCTTCTCTCTCCCTCCCTTACTAACCCTTTCCGTCTCCCTCCTTACCACCTTCCCCTTCCCCTTACCTCCCTCCTCACTCCTGTCCATCTCTCACTTTCCATACTTCCCTCTCCCTCCCAGCCTCCCTAATCCTCCATCCTTCTCCTCTCCCCTTCCCTCTCTACCTCCCTCTCCCCAACTCACTTCCAAACCCGAGTATGGCCATCCACGGGTACTCTCCCATAACTGCATCTTCACCGTTGAAGATCTTGACATCAATATTGCCACCTCCACATTCAGCAGGCAGGAGGGTAGGGTCGGGGTTGACCGGTCCTGTGTTGGAGTCTGGGCAACACACCTGTCAGTAATATAGAAAAAAAACATGAATTAAGAGACATTAAAACAACAGTAAAAAGGTAATGAGGAGGAGGAGGAGGAGGAGGAAGGGTAATACTTCAGGACTTCAGAAAGGGCTTGTGTGTGTGTGTGTGTGTGTGTGTGTGAGAGAGAGATAAGCAATAAGCAGTGGGTAACATCAGACCACTCGCTTCAGCAGGGTCGACTCAGGTAAGGATAATATAATAGTAAGGACAGTTCATCAAGCACTTGTTTTACCCACAGTGCACAGCTCGGCGACGTCACTGTTGTAAACACTCTCTTCTGGTGACCTCTGTGTGTGCCCACGTCTGCTCCTGGGACCAGTGTATCAACAATTATGGTTATTTGTGTAATATACGGGTGGTCCAGCAATGCTCAAATACCAACCAGAGAGAACATCAAGTATTGCAGGTTTAAGAGAGGTAAGAAAACTTGTGATAAATGGATAAATGGCAGCAAGCGTTCTGATAAAGTAAACACCACATTAGGCTAACCGAGAACTTGTTTGAAGAGAGTTCATATTTCTTTTGTATTTCCTTAATTCTGGAATGTCTGTCGTTTTCCAGGTATCTACAGGAAGGAGAGATAGTCATCTTGCTATATGTGGACCAAAAGAACTTTGAACATATTTAATAATCTTGAAAAAATTAAAATTAAGTACATCGGTATGTGGGTTTTAGGTGTCAACACGGCACTTTTAATTTTTTATTTCTACAATGTCAGTCAATATCAGGTCACCCAGAAGATCGTGAGACATTGTTCTTGTCACGTCTGACAAAGGAAAACAATAATATTGCTCCAAATTTAAGAAAAAGCAGAGTTACATCATTTATTTCACATGCGATGGTCGTGATGTTTAACCCAGACATTAAAAAAAAAAAAACTTGTGAACTCAGCAATCAAGTTCTCAACGTCACGCAGTTGAAGATTACCTGGACTGACCCGAGAGCAGCAAAGCTAACACTACATCACCTGAGTTTAGGAAGGTTGTCAAAGTGTTTCCAGACAAGCAAACAATGTCTTACTTAAACAATCAAGCCTCTTCGGTAGGCAACCCAGGTCAGCCATAGGCTGATCGCGGGAAGAACATCAGCCCCCAAGCTGATCACCAGAAGAAGTTCAGCCTCCAGGCTGATTGCTGCAAGAAGGACCAGTCCCCAGACTGATCGCCGCAAGAAGGATCAGCCCCCCAGGTGGATCGCCGTATGACGTGACGTCATCCCTTCCAGAGTAGGACGTCATCGACTCCTGACGTCATCGCCAGCGCAAAACTCTACAGAGACTCTTCCCTCAGGTAGATCATAAACAATCACTAGTTTACAAACTACGCAAACACAAGTGAACTTCAAGAAGTCTTCACATGAGGTCAATATTAAATATAAATTACTTGCATAAATTCTTAAAAGGCAAAACGGAATAAACACATTTAGAAAATACGTCCTCTACTTACAAAAAAGTAGATATAAAATCTAAACCTTTACAAACTTTTAGTAGTTTCTAATACTTTTTAATAATTTTAATATTATTCTCTTCATTTTCATATATCTTATTTATATTTTTGTATTACTCCGTGAGTGGGCAACGGAGTGAGTTTTATACAATGAGTGAAGTGATAAATATTCCTATATATGGACCCTCTTCCAAAATTTTTGGGTATCAAACAGGAAATTAGTGACTCAGACTAATACTGTAGTCAGTCATCTAAAAATTCACAAGAGTGAGTGGCAACTGTTAGTGAGGAAGAATTACCACAAATTAGCCAAATAGAGTTAACACCTACCGCCTCTTTAGCTAGCTGTAAAAATTTAATAGATTCTCAGTTTGAGGATTTACACAGTAAACAATTAAGGTCAGGTAATGTTTACCCATTACCTTCACCTATTAATAATGCTAGTGCTTTAACTTACACAATACAAATTTTATCAGGTGGTTCTATTAATCCAAAGACTTCATCGGTCTGTCAAACTGTGATGATACTTCCAAATAACATTCAGGTACAAGAGTTTACTGCAGAAGATCCAGATTATACTACTTTAGCATTTTTGCATAAGTGCGAGGATGTAATGAGAAATAATAATGTCACTAACGATGTAGATGAAATCTCATACGTCTGAAACCTCATCAAAACCAGTAGTACCGCACTAGAGCTATCTATGAATCATCCATCATATTTATCAGTTCCCTGATTGTATGATAATTTGTTACAGAAATGATATCTTCTAGGTACACAATAGTCTCTAAAAAAATTTCCGGAAGGCATTGCAAAAGCATGTGCAAGAAGCAAAAGTTTAGCTAAAGCACACTTTCTTGTAACAAGGTTAGGTACACCTAGGATTTAAACCGTGAGTACTGAGTACTCGGTTGGAGGTGGCCGAGTGGTGTAACAGCACCTTTAGCATCATATAAATATTCACCCAAATATATAACACCAAATTTTTCACAAAGTTATTCAACAATGACTCAGTAGTTGTTCATGTTATACATGCTGAGTTTATAACTTCATCAGGGGTCGAGCGAGGTCACGCTGACTAAGATAACATTGCTTGACGGCTTCTTCCCGCTGTCACCACTGGAGACAGAATATTACCACACGCTCATGGGTGAATACTTCACTTAAAGTGTTCCTATAAAAGTGTACTTAAAACACTTGCCCTGGATGGAATTCACAATACATTCTTTCCCAAACTAAGTACCTGTGTTTATAGACGCTTCAATAATAAAGGAAGCCCAGAACAAGTGTTTACATCAACCCTGCCACTTAAGAGTTCCAGAACTAAGTAACAACTATTGTGTGTGATAGAAAAAACCTCAATCACAATGTTATGTTATGTTATGTTATGTTATTTTTATGTTATGTTATGGTTATGGTATGTTGTGTTGTGTTTGTTATGTTATGTTATGTTATGTTATGTTATTCTTATGTTTGTTGTGTTGTTATGTGATGTTTTGTTTTGTTATGTTACCGTTAAACTAAGTTAGGTGTTGGTTATGGTTAGGTTAAGTTAGGCCAGGATGGGTTGGGTTGGGTTTGGTTGGGTTGGATTAGGTCAAGATGGGTTTGGTTTGGTCTAGTTGGGTTGGGTTGGATTGTGTTGGGTTGGGTTGGGTTGGGTTAGGTCAGGATGGGTTTGGTTTGGTCTAGTTGGGTTGAGTTGGATTGGGTTGGGTTGGGTTGGGTTGGGTTGGGTTAGGTCAAGATGGGTTTGGTTTGGTCTAGTTGGGTTGAGTTGGATTGTGTGGGTTGGGTTGGGTTGGGTTGGGTTGGGTTGGGTTAGGATGGGTTTGGTTTGGTCTAGTTGGGTTGAGTTGGATTGTGTTGGGTTGGGTTGGGTTACACAACTATACCCAAAACTCACCTTTGGGTTCCAACGGCTGTTATCACACCTGGCCTTTCTAAATAATATAAGTGTTTCCCGAGTAGGTCTTCCACTTAGACGATCAGCGAAGAACGGGCAACTCTTGTACGATATGCAGGGCTCCCCTGGGCCACATTTGGAGGCTGTAGGAAGTCAAGGACATAGTTAGTCAAAGGTGAAGGCTGTGTGTGTGTGTGTATGTGTATGTGTGTGTATGTGTGTGTGTGTGTGTGTGTGTGTTTAGGTCCGCCATTATGTTCGTGTTTATAATGTTCCTTGATGTTAGTGCTGACAGATGTTCTTAGTCGCTCGTGTTTACAAAGGTGTGTTCTGGTAATTGTGGATGTGGCAGGGAGAGTATGTAAAGGTACTGTAGTGTGTGAAAAAATATATACGGGTTATTTTCTTTCTGTCTCTTGGGTAGCGTTGTTATGTCAGTTTGTCTGTTTGTCTGTCTCTTATCCTCTGTTTCCCTCTCCCTGGCCTCAATTCTCATAACCTAACCTAACCTAACCTCCCTCTATCCCTCCTTCCCATAGTCATATTTTGTAATTCTATAACTGTTTTCTGAGACGATATTTTTTTACTGAATAAACATCTGTCTATTCACACGTCCTTCTCTCTCCTTTCTACCTCACTAACTATATATCTGTCTCTCTCAATCCCTACTGTCATTCCCTTGGTCCCTCTTTAATTCTGTCTTTCTCTCTCTTAATCCTTCATTCCCTTCTTCCTTCACAGTCCCTCCTCCCCTTCTCCCCACTCACTCCCTCCCCCTCTCTCTTTCACTCATTCTCTCTTCCCCCCCCCCTCTCTCTCTCTCTCTCTCTCTCTCTCTCTCTCTCTCATTCTCTCTCTCTCTCTCTCTCCTCCACACTCACCTTGTCTCGCCTGCCTGGAGCGACTGGCCCCGGCCGTTACCACAACCACCATGGCTGCCAACAACACTGCAAGGCTTGACGTGCGACTCATCCTGGAAGGTGTGTGAAGGAATAATTTAGTCAATTGCATCTCCACGGAATTGTGAATAAAGAGAGAGAGAGAGAGAGAGAGAGAGAGAGAGAGAGAGAGAGAGAGAGAGAGAGAGAGAGAGAGAGAGAGAGAGATACAAGGACTTCGCCTGAAGATGCAGGTGTGTGTGTGCGTGTGTGTGTGTGGGTGTGTGTCGCACACAGGGTGGTGAAATACGTCTAGTGTGGCAACTTTATATTAGTGTTAAGGTACAAGCACTGCTTGCTCCCTCTCGCTATCAGCTGCCGCCGATGGCTAGCCCTCGTGGCGAACATGGAAGCAACTTGCATAGGTCTTCCCCTGCCAGTACAGAGCCTCATCACCATCAAGACTCCAGCTGTGCCTCCTCGTGCCAACACACGGTAAGTGGGTGCCTCGTGCGCTAAGGATACACCAGCAGGGGATCTCGAAGTAGCAGTGGGCCCCAGAGGGACGGCGCATAGGCCCACTGGCATGTGAACACATTCTGGCGCCTACCAGTCATTGCCCCGCTGCCTTGCGGATTAACTTTGGTAAGTATAAGGCTATGGGAGTGAACCCCGAACGAAAAATCTGCGATGGAGCTCTGCATCAGGCAGAGAGGAAGAGGTGACCACCGTGAAACCCAACGATTACACCGGTGGATGAAGGCAATGCATGGTGTACAGGCTACTAAGGTGAAGCCAAACAAACTGGGCTATCGGCAGTCAATTGCAAATCTCCCTCTCCCCAGTTGTTGCAACACTTGCACCACTGGATCAAGAAAAGGGATAGCCAAGATGTGTGGTTGCAGCCTGCACTCCTGCCTCACCACATAAATCAACTCACGCGCAGCCATCATCCAGTTCATCATACCTCTCATCATCAACAAAAACCCCTATACCCCCAAAAGTCCTATGGTGACGGACAAGTGACGACGAGGACGCGAACAGATGGCTGCCGGGAGTCTCTAGTCACAACTCTGCACATGGGCGGCACAGATAAGATGGTCGTTTATGCCCTGGGATCTAGGCAGAAGTGGAATCCGGTCCTGTCTGTGCGACTGAGCAGCACATACGAGGAGGCACTCTGCTTACCCCACATGGGGAGAGGGCTAGAAAAGGTGCCCTAAACATAGCCTGCCTAAAAACCCAACCTGACCGGGCAACCGCACCCAGTAAGGACATTCTTATGTAGTCAAAAACTCAGTCGAAATCACAGATCTAAACAAAATCAAACCATACAACCTCTTATGGTAGCTGCATGGAATGTCAGGACCCTTCTGGATACTGGCACATATGAGCATCCTGAAAGAAGAACTGTCCTTGTGGAAAAAGTGATTGCTTGGTATAACATCGGCACAGCAGCTATTAGTGAGTCCTGGCTCCCAGATGATTGCCAGCTCACAGAATGGTGGTCTGGCTATACCTTCTTCTGGAAGGGTAAGCCTGCTGCAGAGAGAAACCACATTTATGGAGTTAGCTTTGAAATCCGCCAACACATCCTACAAAGGCTAACTAAAATACCTATTGGGATCAACGAGCGCCTCATGACGCTTCGAGTCCAACTGAATCACTGTCGTCATGCCTTTTTCATCAGTGCAGACGCCCCGACACTGGTTGCAGAGGATGACAAAAAGGAGGCCTTTTACGCTGACCTTGACAGAGTGCTAACGTCTATCCCCAGAAAGACAAGGTTGTGCTTCTTGGCGACTTCAATGCCAGAGTTGGCAGAGATGGAAACATTTGGCAAGGAACCACCTGGAGAAATGAACAAGGCAAGTGTAATGCCAACGGCCAACTCCTCCTCAGCATGTTTGCTACGTACAGCCTCACTATCACCAATACCTTGTTTCGACAGGCCAACAAGTTTAAGGGTTCGTGGCAACACCCACGATCCAATCACTGGCATCTCTTTGACTACATTATTGTCAGATACAGACTTCGCCGAGATGTCCTCATCACATCACCCGTGCCATGCATGGCTCAGACCACTGTGATACTGATCATCGACTAGTCAGAGCCAAGCTGTCAATTCACGTCGCCCCAAACCGATGAAGGCAGCAGGCCTCCAGAAGAGGTTTTAATACTAAGCGTCTAGAGAATCCAGCAGTAGCACATGCTTTGAGAGAGGAGTTTGAATGTAGGCTTATAAACAACCCAACAGCAAACAACGCGAATCCCAGTGCAGATTGGGAAACTCTCTACACAGTTATGATAAAAACCCGTAGAGACCCTCGGCCAGATCATAACAATACACCAGGACTGCTTTGATGAAAATGACCCGGCAATCAAAGTACTAATTGATGATAAGCGTGCCACTTTTACTGACTAGCAGAACAACCCTTAGTCTCGGACCAAAGATTATACCTTCCGCAAGAAGAAAGCGGTAGCCCAGTGGGAACTTTGCATTCTAAAGAGTGACTGGCTTAAAAATAAAGCATGTGAAATACAAAAAAAAAAAAAAATGCAGATCTGCACAAGATGCTTGAATTTTTAAATTTCATCAAAACATTTTATGGGCCAACCACTCGTGGCGCAGCCCCCCTTATCTCATCTGACGGTAACTTTATAATTAAAGACGATGAAGGCCTCCTTCAGCACTGGAAAGAGCACTACTATTCAATGCTCAACCGAAACACAGATGTGGATGTCCTGAATACCCAGCAGGTCCCTTAGCATCCAGAGCTGACCCACCTAAGCTATCCTCCATCCCTGGATGGGGTAGTTACTGCTATCAAACAGATGAAAAATAACAAAGCCTCAGGGCCTGATGGCATCCCACCCTAGGTGTATAATGCAGGAGGACCTCTGCTTACCAGCTGTCTCCACTATCTACTCGAGAATATATGGGAAAAGGAGGAAATGCCGCAAGCTCTTAAAGACGCCTCCATTGTCAATATCTATAAGAACAAGGGAGGCAGGTCAGATTGTGGCAACTACCGTGGTATCTCGTTGCTCTTCCTAGCTGGCAAGATTATCGCCCGAGTCCTCCTAAACGGACTCCTTCCTCAGGCGGAAAACTTCCTCCCAGAATCTCAAAGTGGTTTTAGACCATCACGTGGTACCAGTGACATGATCTCTGCTGCCCGCCAGATACAGGAAAAGTGCAGAAAAGAGAGTAGTGACCTGTACATGGCTTTCATCGACCTAACCAAGACATTCGACTCGGTCAACAGGAAAACCCTCTGGTGGACCCTCAGCCGTTTTGACTGTCCACCAAAATTCTTTGCCATTGTGAGGCAACTCCGCGATAGCATGATCGGCAGTGTCCTGCACAACTGCACCCAGTCAGAGTTCTTCCCCATTCAGACAGGAGTTAAATAAGGGTGTGTACTGGCACCAACTCTCTTTTCCATTTTCTTGTCTGCCTTCCTTACTCGTGCCAGTGCTAATTTAGCCTGCGGGGAGGACATGGAGTACCGGATGAAGGGTCTTTTCAACATAAGACGACTCCAGGCAAGAACAAAGGGGACCGCAGCTTCCATTACTGAACTTCAGTATGCAGACGACCTCACCCTTGCTGCTCACACTGAACACGACCTACAATAGATCATAAACACCTACGCAGATGCGTATGCGCACTTTGGCCTTGAGGTGAATGTATGTAAACCTCAAATTCTCTTTCAACCTGCCCCTGGTTCAGACACACCTCCACCATCCATCCAGCTTAACGGTACTATCCTCTCTGTTACCCACTTTCGGTATCTCGGTTCCCACCTGTCCAACACCGCAGACATTGATGAAGAGATTCGGCATCGGATCAGGTGTGCATCTCAAACCTTTGGCGGAATTTTAAACCGTGTCTTCAGCTGTAGGGAGCTGAAATTATATAAAAAACTGCATGTATATCGAGCAATGGTCCTCACCACCCCGCTATATGGCAGTGAGACGTGGGTCACATACAGGAGGTACCTCAAGGCACTTGAACACTTTCACCAACGTAGTCTACGTTCCATCCTCCGAGTTCGCTGGGAAGACAAAAGAACAAGTGCCAGTATTCTTGCCGACACCAACTTTAGGAGCATCGAGGCTACCATTATCCATGAACATCTCCGTTGGACTGGCCTTGTTACCCGCATGGACAACAAGTAGACTGCCAAAGCAGCTACTTTACAGCCACCTAACGCATAGTAAATGTAATGCCGGCGGGCAATTGATAAGGTATAAGGATAGTCTTAAGACAAACCTGAAAAAGTGCCAAATCGACCCCCTCACGTGGGAGACGATTATTCCACATTGTAACGCTTGGTGGAGCACCGCACGAAAAGGTGTCAATACTTTCGAGTTAGCCCGACTACAAACCGAGGCAGACAAGCGCCAACGCCGAAAAGACGCTGCCGCGGCCTCTCCCAAACTAGATGCAGTCCTCCACATGTGCAAGGAATGGGGACGACCCTGCGGGTCCCGTATCGGCCTCTTTAGTCACCTCAAAATTCACCAACCTAGGTGACATCCTTAATAACTCATATCATTGTATCATAGCTGGATGATCGTCGTACTGCACTCCGATTGACAACAAAGTAGCAGTAGTAGTAGTGTGCATGTGTATGTGTGTGTGTGTAATAATAATAATAATAATAATAATAATTAACGGTTTATTGAAAGAGCTTGGCAGCCAGAAGGCTGAAAATATACAGTTACATATTTGGGGAGTGGGTTACGAATTACAAATAATATACAAGTAACATAAGTGACACAAATAAGACATATAATAACTTAGATGGGGAAAAGCTCAAACTACAGTTCAATTCAACATAGTGACAGTGTTACAGTATTACAAGTTATTGATAATTTTTACAATGGTTGGGACTGGGCTGTTCTTATAGCGATCAGTTCGTGCACGTATGGGCTGGATGCGGTTGTGGTGTCGAACAGCAATTCTCGGACAAGGGACCTCGGGTGGTAGTAGGAGCCGGTGTCGGGGATGGTGTAGAAGCTTCTTACCAAATTTGCAGATGAGGTCGTGGTGATGGTCAGTGAGAGTCGAAAGGGTCAGTGTGTTGAGCGCTTCTTGATATGTGGAGTAGGAGGAGGAGAGAATAATCTTGCATGCCCTCTTTTGCACTTTTTCTAGGTGTTTACGTTGTGTGGCATTTAGGGAGGAAGACCAGGTGGGGGAGGCATAGGTGAGCTTGGGAAGTATGAATGTTGTGTAAACACTGAGGAGCTCGTGTGCAGGAACTCCGAGGGACTTGAGTCGGCGGAGGAGGTGGAGACGGAAACTGGAGGATTTGACAACTTCATTGACGTGTGGTTTCCAATTTAGTTTGTTGTCTATGGTGACGCCGAGGAGCTTCGTGGAATCTACGACCTGGAGTGTGTTCGGACCTAGAGTAATGGAAGGAGGTGGGACAATGTCGGAGGAGAGGTTGATGTGCATAACCATGGTCTTGGTATGGTTGATGGTGACATGGTTGTTGGTAGCCCAGTTTTGGAGACTGTTCAATAAATCCTGAAGGGCGGTATAGTTGGGAGCAGAATTGTTGACGCTGATCCCAATGGTGGAGTCGTCGACATATTTCCAGCGAGCAGGGGTTTCTCTTAGGGCATCATTGATGAGCATAAGGAAGCAGAGTGGTCCCATCTTGGTGCCTTGGGGGACGCCACAGGTGAGTGACTGAAAGGTGGAGACAGCCCCTCGGAAGCGTACAGCTTGGCGTCGGTCACTGAGGAAGTCTGTAAGCCATGGTATGAGGCTTCTTCGAAGCCCGAGGTCAATAGCTTTGTTGATGATTATATTGTGGTCGACTAGGTCGAACGCTTTAGTGAAATCAATGAAGGCGACAGCTACAGACGTTTTTCGTTTCTCGAGATGGCGGTATATGTAATCGAGAAAGCTGACAAGACAGTGAGTGGTGGAGGAAGTTTTCATGTTGCCAAATTGCTGAGGGTCTACGACTCCTGCAATATCAGCATAAGCCCAGTCGAACACAAAACTTTCACAGATTAGGCTGGGTATTGGGGTGATTGCAATAGGTCGTAGCTGATTTAAGGATTGTGGGCTGGTTGACTTGGGCACTGGTGATACATAAGAGGTCTTCCAGTCAGCTGGGCATCTGGCTTGACTGAGAGAAGCATTGATGATGGAGCAGAGGGGTTTAGCAAGCTCCGGGGAGAACTCCTTGAAGAGTTTCATTGGTAAGTCAATGGGGGTGGTAGAGCGTTTTAATTTTAGTTTGTCCAGGCGTTTTGCTACGTCAAATTCTTCTACTAAGTCAGTGGGAAGGGAGGCTGGTAGGTAAGCAGGGAGAGTGGTTGTGTCAAGCCGTGGGAGCGTCTGGCATATAGTAGCGAAATGGTTATTTGTTTGCTCAGCTGCGTCAACACTAGTGAGATGGCTAAGGAAGGGGAGGGGGTGTGTCTTATTGTTTAGTCCACAGAGTTCTTTAAGCTTACCATACCATTGACTGATGTTGGTCTGTTTCAGGTGTTGTAATTTGGTTGGGTAGTGGGACTTCTTTGCAGTGCGTATTTCGCGGATGACTCGGTTGCGAAGGGACCTGTAGCGGATGTGGTCATTGAGATGAAAGGCTCTGTCTCTCTGTTGCATAAGTCTTTTGATCCGAGGTGTGATCCAGGGCAAGTCAGCTGGGTGAGATCTGACGGACTTCTCGGGGAAGAAGTGGTGGTGAGCTTGCGTGGTGGTGTTGGTATAATTTATCCATTTGGTTTCCACGTCATCCACGCTAAGTACTTCAGTCCAGGGATGGTGAACTATCCACTGCCCGAAGAGGCGCACTGCAGAGTCAGTAATCGGCCTGTAGGTCTTGATGTAGGGTCTCTGTACTTGAGTGGGAGTGGCAGCTGGGGACCAGAGCACTGATAAGTGTGTGCTACACCCGATAGGAGGCATTGGTTGAGGTGGTTGGTACTGGTCCGCTAAGTCAGTTAAGATAAGGTCCAGGGTATTTTGACCGTGTGTGGGGAAGGTCACAACTTGTGATAGTGATAGCTGGTCCTGGATATCAGTGGTGTCAATTTCATTTAAATCCCCACATAATATTAACTTGGCACATGTGTGTGTGTGTGTGTGTGCACACTGGCCTCCATTTATCACGTGTACAGTTGCCTCCATGTTTTGTAAGATGTGGCACAGCTTCTTTAACACTAATATTGCCTTTCAACTACACCAGTATCAGAACACTGGGCTCCAACCTTCACCAAAACCACGTTAGCGTGCATGGGTCACCTTAAACCACTTTATATATCATTATTTACAGATAGAGTTGGGGGGGGGGGTGAGGGAGTTGTTTGTTTAGTATCTTTGGTCAGGTAGTTTTGCGACGTAAACAAACAGTTGTGCCACATCTCACAAAACACGCCAGTCACTGTAGCCGTTATAGATGGAGGCAAATGAATGTGTGTCTGTAAGGTTACTTGCGTGTATACTGTACATATATGTGAGAATATACACAAATGATGACTCTTCTTTCCCCTTGTCGAAAAAACGATATGGTATTAAACTGTCACACATGCACACGTATATCCTTGACCACGGAAGGGTCAAGACGTATCTGGCGCTCCTCTCGGAGCAGCCAGGTCAACTGTTATGTTGGCCCATACCAACTCCCTCCCCTGAACCCTCCTCCCCACCGGAATGTCAACATGTTCTCGCCAGAAGTTACTATTTCATTTAGGAAAGGAATGGAACCAGTGTTAAACAGAGGTGAACAGTGGTGAACAGTGCTTAAATCAGTGAGAACAACTCAACAGTAACAGTGGTACCCAAGTTGACCTTCACACAGTGAGGTCCCAGGTACCCAGTGATAACGGCCCGTGAGACCCAACAACCAGCGATGTGTTAATCCGTCTACGATAGGAAGGCCTGGAACCACACCTCACTCATATAACACCGTCTGTGACGGAATTACTACACCACGTGAAGCCCCTCATAACACCATATGTGAAGGAGTTACTACACCACGTGAGGCCCCTCATAACACCATCTGTGAGGGAATTACTACACCACGTGAGGCCCCTCATAACACCATCTGTGAGGGAATTACTACACAACGTGAGGCCCCTCATAACACCATCTGTGAGGGAATTACTACACCACGTGAGGCCCCTCATAACACCTTCTGTGAGGGAATTACTACACCACGTGAGGCCCCTCATAACACCATCTGTGAGGGAAATACTACACCACGTGAGGCCCCTCATAACACTATCTGTGAGGGAATTACTACACCACGTGAGGCCCCTCATAACACCATCTGTGAGGGAATTACTACACCACGTGAGGCCCCCCATAACACCATCTGTGAGGGAACTACTACACCACGTGAGGTCCCTCCTAGCACCATCTGGGAGGGAGTTACTACACTACGTTTTTGCTGTTCAACACCTACAATAATCTGTATGTTCACTGTATGTTCCTTTACCTTTCTCTAATGAAGGCTTTTGTTAAACCACCAATGTATGTAATAAGTCATTTATGTCCAATGTATATTTTCAGCCTTCGGGCTGCAGAACTTTTTCAATAAACCGTCAATTATTATTATTATTATTATTATTATTACATGGTACACTGAATAAAAACAACAACAACGTTAATAATAATAATAATAATAATAATAATAATAATAACAATAATAATAATAATATTAATAATAATAATAATAATAAACGCAATCTATCAATGCACTGAGGCCGACTAACCTGACCTTACCTGCTCTTAGCGAACCACTGCTCTCACCTGTGCCAATCTCCCACTTTATATACGTTGGTGACTCAGGATCCAGAGTGTCCACACCTCGCTATATAAAACAGGAACAAACACCTCCATGTATACCTTCCTAATAATTCAACTTTAAGTTATATTTATAAGTATACTTTTAATCTCCATCTTTTAGAAGTATATGACTATATTCTTGTGGTATATCGAAGTATATAGGAATGATGTATATTTGCCATTTCTTTTTACTCATTAAGTTAAATAATATAGACAGGACGATGAATAATGACAAGTCCCTCAAAAAAATAAAGAAGAATTATATTAGGTTGGATAAATTAATATAACCAAGTTTTACAAAAAATAATTCCATCTCCCTATACTACTTATTATCACAACTTCTCTTCTCTTCTCTTCTCTTCTCAGCTGCTCGTAGAGAAGAATATAATAGTCATGTGTATAATTAGGAGATAAAATATTAAACATTACGAGTTATAAAAGGAATATTTACCCTCTTTAATTTTACTGAATAGTGAACTAGTGAATTACCTGTCACAGTAACTAACTCACAGAACAGTGCATTAGTTAACTCTCACACACACACACACACACACACACACACACACTACTACTACTACTTTGCTGTCACTCGGAATCGAGTAAGACGATCATCCAGCTATGATAATATGATATGAAGTATTAAGGATGTCACCTCGGTTTGTGAGTTTTGAGGTGACTCAAGAGACCGATACGGGACGAGCAGCGTCGTTCACATTCGTTGTACATGTGGAGGACTCCATCGACTGCAGAAGGGGCGGTGACAGCGTCTTTCCGGTGTTGGGCCTGCTTCGGTTTTCAGTCAGGCTAACTCTATGGTATTGACAACCTTCCTCTGTGGTGCTCCTCCAAGCGTTACGATGTGGAGTAATCGACTCCCAGATGAAGGGGGGTCGCTCTGACACTATTTCAGGTTTGTCTTAAGACTAACCTTATACCTTTTCAATTGCCCGACCGCGTCACGTTTACTCTTCTTTAGGTGACGGTAAAGTAGCTACTTTGGCAGTCTACTGTCGTCCATGCAAGTAACATGGCCAGTCCAGCGTAGTTGTTCATTCATCAAGGTAGCCTTGATGCTCCTACAGTTGGTGTCGGCAAGAATACTGGCATTTGTTCTCTTGTCTTCCAAGCGAACTCGGAGGATGGAACGTACACTACGTTGCTGAAAGTATTTAAGTGCCTTGAGGTGCCTCCTGTATGTGACTCATGTCTCACTTCCATATAGCAGGGTGGGGAGGACCACTGCACAATATACGTTCAGCCTTGTAGATAATTTCAGCTCCTTACAGCTGAAGACACGATTTCGGAGTCTGCCAAAGGCTTCAGACGCACATCTGATCCGATGCTGAATCTCTTCATCGATGTCTGCGGTGGTGGACAAGTGGGAGCCGAGATACCGAAAGTGGGTAACATTAGAGAGGGTAGTACCGTTAAGCTGGATGGATGGTGGTGGTGTGTCTGAACTAGGGGCAGGTTGAAAGAGAATCTAAGTCTTATGTTCATTCACCTAAAGGCCGAAGTGTGCATGCTCGTCTGCGTAGGTGCTCAGGATTTCCTGTAGGTCGTGTTCAGTATGAGCAAAAAGGTGTGAGGTCGTCTGCATGCTGAAGTTTAGTACTGGAAACTGCCGACACTCTTACTCTTGCCTGGAGTCGCCTTATGTTGAAAAGATCCCCCTTCACCCGGTACTCGATGTTCACCCCGCAGGCTAAATTGGCACTGGCACGAGTAAGGAAGGCAGCCAAGAAGATAGAAAAGAGTTGGTGCCAGTACACACCCTTGAGTAACCCCTGGTTGGATGGGGAGGAACTCTGACTGGGTGGCGAATGTACAGGGCACTGCCGTTCTTGCCATTGTGGAGTTGCCTCACAATGGCGATGAATTTTGGTAGGCAGCCAAAACGGTTGAGGGTCCACAAGAGGACTTCCATGGTGACTCAGTCGAAGGCTTTGGTTAGGTCGATGAAAGCTATATATAGGTCATGATGCTGTTCTCTGCACTTTTCCTGTATCTGTCGGACAGCAAAGATCATGTCAGTAGTGCCACGTGATGGTCTAAAACCATATTGAGATTCTGGGAGGAAGCTTCCCGCCTCAGGAAGAAGTCTGTTTTGGAGGACTCGGGTGATAATCTTGCCAGCTACGGAGAGTAGCGAGATCCCACGGTAGTTGCCACCGTCTTACCGGTCTCCCTTGTTCGTATAAATATTGACAATGGAGGCGTCTTGATGTGCTTGGAGGATTTCCTCCTTTTCCCATATATTCTCCAGGAGAGAGTGGAGACGGCTGCTGGTAAGCAAAGGTCCTCCTGCTTTAGACATCTCGGCTGTGATGCCATCAGGCCCTGAGGCTTCGTTATTTTTCATCTATTTGATGGCAGTAGCTACCTCATCCAGGGATAGAGGATAGCTGAGGTGGGACAGCTCTGTATGGTGAGAGACCTGCTGGGTAGTCAGGACATCCACATAGGTGTTACGGTTGAGCAATGAGTGGTAGTGCTCTTTCCAGCACTGAAGGAGGCCTTCAGCATCTTTAATTATAAGGTTACCTAAAGATGAGCGGAGGGGGGATGCGCCACGGGTGACTGGCCCAAAAAATGTTTTAGTGGAAATGAAAATCGCGCATCTTCTGCTGATCTGCAAGTTTTTGTGCTTCACATGCTTTATTTTTAAGCCAGTCGTTCTTTAACTTGAGAAGTTCCCGCTGGACTTCTGCTCTCTTCTTGCGGAAGGTATCAGCTTTAGTTCGAGACTGAGGGTGGTTCTAACAGTCAGTCAAAGCAGCACGTTTATTATCGATGAGTACTTTGATTGCCGGGTCATTTTCATCAAACCAGTCCTGGTGTATTCTTTTGATCTGGCTGAGGGTCTGTCTGCAGGTTTTTGTCATAACAGTATTAAGAGTATCCCATTCAGCACTGGGATTCACGTTTTTTGCTGTTGGGTTGTTTACAAGCCCATGTTCGAGTTGCTCTCTTAAAGCTTGTGCTACCGCTGGATAATACAGTCACTTAGTATTAAAACTTCTTCTGGAGGTTTGCTGCCTTCGCCGTTTTGGGGAGACGTGAAGTGAGAGCTTGGATCTGACAAGTCGATTATCAGTGTCATAGTGGTCTGAGCCATGCAGTGCACTGGTGATGAGGACATCTCGGCGATCTCCTTCTCTGACAATGATATAGTCAATGAGATGCCAGTGTTTGGATCGTGGGTGTTGCCACGAACCCTTGAACTTGTCGGCCTGCCTAAACAAGGTATTGGTGATAGTGAGGTTGTGTGCAGCACACTTGCTGAAGAGGAGTAGGCCGCTGGGATTACACTTGCCTAGTCCATTTCTCCCTATGGTTCCCTGCCAAATGTCAGCATCTCTGTCAACTCTGGCATTGAAGTCGCCAAGGAGCAGAACCTTGTCTTCTCTGGGGATAGAGGTTAGCACTCTGTCGAGGTAGGCAACCAGTGCTTGGGCGTATGCACTGATGAAGAAGGCATGACGTGAGTGATTCAGTGGGACTCTAAGCGTCATGAGGCACTCGTTGATCCCAATAGGCATTTCAGTTAGCCTGTGTAGGCTGCGTTGGCTCATGGAAAAGCCAACTCCATAAATGCGGTTTCTCTCCGCAGCTGGCTTACTCTTCCAGAAGGTGTAGCCAGACCATGAGAGTTGGCCCTCATCTGGGAGCCGGGACTCACTGATGGCTGCTATGTCGATGTTATACCTACTCAGCTCTTTTGCCACAAGGGCAGTTCTTTCAGGAAGCGCATTTGTACCAGTATCCAGAAGAGTCCTTATATTCCATGAACCGACCATAAGAGGTTGTATGGTTTATTTTTTATAGGATCTGTGATTTTAGTTGTATTTTCGACCGAATAAGGATGACCTTACTGGGTGCGGTTGCCCAGTCAGGTTGGGTTTTTAGGCAGACTATGTTTAGGGCACCTTTTCTAGTCCCCTCCCCATGTGGGGTGAGCAGAGTGGCTCCCTAAAAGGGCTATTCAGTCGCATAGACAGGACCGGATTGCACTGCTGCCTAGATCTCAGTGCATAAACGACCATCTTATCTGTGCCGCCCATGTGCAGAGTTGTAACTAGAGACTCCCGGCAATCATCTCTCCCTGTCCCCTTCGCCACTCGTCCGTCGCCATAAGACTTTTGGGGGTATAGGGGTTTTGATGATGATGAGAGCTATGATGAACTGGATGATGGCTGTGCGTGAGTTGATTTATGTGGTGAGCCAGGTGAGCAGGCTGCAACCACACTTCTTGGCTCTCCCTTTTCCTGATCCAGTGGTGCAAGTGTTGCAACGACTGGGGAGAGGGAGAGTCGCAATGGACTGCCGATAGCCCAATTTGTTGGGTTTCGCCTTGGTTTCGCCTGTCCAACAGGCATTGCCTTCGTCCGCCGGTATAATCGTTGGGTTTCCACGGTGGTCACCTCTTTCGCCTTCACAGCCGTTGGGGTCTTGTTGGAACTCTGTAGGCATGTATCCCTGATGTGTGGTTCCACAGCAGATTTTTCGCTTGGGGTTTACTCCCGCAGTCTTATACCTGCCAAGGTAAATCCGCAAGGCTGAGGGGCGGTGGTTGGTAGGCGCCAGGACGTGTCCACATGCCAGTGGACCTATGCGCCGTTCATCTGGGGCCCACTGCTACTCCGAGATCCCCTGCTGATCTAGCCTGGACCCACGAGGCACCCAGTTACCGTGTGTTGCCACGAGGAAGCACAGCAGGAGTCTTGACGGTGAAGAGGCTGTGTACTGGCAGGGGAAGACTTATGCAAGTTGCTTCCCTGTTCGCTATGAGGGCTAGCCATCGGCGGCACCTGAAAGCAAGAAGG
Organism: Homarus gammarus; assembly: GCA_958450375.1. Taxonomy (NCBI): domain Eukaryota; kingdom Metazoa; phylum Arthropoda; class Malacostraca; order Decapoda; family Nephropidae; genus Homarus; species Homarus gammarus. The sequence continues at coordinate 3,552,324 of CAUDMG010002282.1, read as the reverse complement.
AGCAAGCAGTGTTTGCACCTTAACACTGACATAGTGCTGCCACACTAGACGCATTTCACCACCCTGTGTGCGACACACACACACACACACACACACAGTATGATGTACCCGTTGACCATGAACTGTGTACCTGTGTGTTAGTATGGTGTATAGATCTGCGTACCTGCAATGTTTTTATTATTATTATTATTGTTATTGTTATTATTATTATTATTATTATTATTATTATTATTATTATTATTATTATTATTATAGCTAATTATCATCATCATCATCATATCATCATCTTCATCACCACCCTCGCATATATGAATTTGCTCTTGATTTTGTGAGTTAAGCTAAAAACCGGATTATCTGAGGCCGGAGTTCCAAGAACGATCAACCAGCTGCTTCTGGCGTTAAGTTTTGTTCCTACTATATTTCCTGAGGCTAAACTGGTTCCCCGTTGTGACGTGGACAGAAAACGGATATGCAAAGGTTGCTTGATTTTGTTTAACATTTAGCGTATTAACTGACATACAATGACGGATTCTGTAAGACTAGTAAGTTAAAAATTCTCCCATAAACGATGACTTATTGACTTAACTATCCAACTTCACTTAATAAATACACAAAGATGGATTCTCACACTAACTTACATATCAACCTTTGACTTTTCCTCGTAAACATTGACGTAAGGCATGTAACCACCTTACTTAACTCCAACATACAATATGCATTTTCAGGGCTTCCTATTGTACTATACGTTCGATATTCCACGTTATAAGACTTTAGAACGTAACACTGCCTCCTGCTGATTCATATTAAACTACGACAAAAATGCAGTTGACCTACAAAATGGCGTCGGCAGTGTTCCAAGACTCTACCATAAGTGAATGTTATTTGTTTTCCTTACCAAGATAAGATATATATAAAGACGTGGGATAATTGGTCCTTCTCTTGTGTTGGGGCCAGGGACGTGGGGGGGAGTTGAGAGGAAGGGGGGGGGTGATGAGGAGAAGAGGGAGAGAAGTGGGGGTTACCTCAATATGTTGCCTCAAATGAAACCTAACCTAACCTAACCTAACCTAACCTAACCTAATTTAAAGTAGCTGAACAAAACCTAACTTAATTAAATTTCACCTAAGTTAACCTAACCTTCTTTAACCTAGCCTAACCTAAAGGATGTTGTGAGGTGACGACAGGACACACTCATGCAGATAGATACAGGAAAATGTCATAGGAGAGGTATTAAGGAGTTAACAATAGATTTAACCTGACCTAACCTAATCTAACCTAACCTAACCATCCCCAATAGGCAGTCGTGAGTGTGTTGCTCCTAAAACTTCATAACCAAGTGGTCGTGGGGTTGATGAACGCTTCTTACCGGATGTTAACAAAGGACGTGGTTATTTTTGGAAGGGGGGGGGAGGGGGGGAAGGGGGGGGAGGGAAGTCGGTAATGGTAAGGGAGGAGCTTCAAGGTGTTAGTTTTACTTCTGTTTACACATGTTTATACTCAGCTAACAACCTACTCCGGTGTGTCCTGATTCACCTCAGTACATACAACCATTTTTCGTAATCTAAAATTCACAATTAAAAAAAAAAAAAAAAAAAAAAACTTAGTTGTTGAAGAGCAATACAACACATCATCAACTGTAACTCTCTTAACAACACCGAGAGCATTAAGGTGTCTTATATATGATTCAGTGTCAAGTGGTTCTCATACTTGTAAGTTACTCGAGGGTGTTTGTATTCCCGGTACATGTTGGTTGCTGTGTTGCTGTATTTTAGGGCGCGTCTTATTGGTTTTTCACTAATCGCCTACGAATGCTGTGTGCTTCAGGTGAGTCATAAAACCATAGGCAAGCTTATTAGTTACTCATGTCAACACACGTCTTGATATTAAGAGGGCGGACGATCCTCACCTGCACAAATGAGTTCACCAAGAAGGTACTGCAGGTGTGAGGGTTGTTGATTGACATTAAAAGGTCCTCAAATGTGATGTCTCCTTGATACCCCTGACAGAAAATGTGTGAGGTATATATATAGTGTTCCTTCTGTCTGTTCTTCCCTTAAATTAAACTAGAGATAATTTTGGATCACCTGAAGATTAGCCACCCCTGAAATTATTTCAACTGATGATTAAACACCCTAATGCTATACCTTCAATCAGGGTTAGTTCTCATAAGGACCAATTTAGGACTCAGACCGAATTCTAAGCAATAGTATTTGTTGTTGTTATTATTATTAATATTATTATTATTATTATTATTATTATTATTATTATTATTATTATTATTATCAACAGCAGCAACCTTCTTTGACTTAAGGATTTTCGACCCCATGGCCGCATGTTACCGTAACCTATCTCTCGATGCTGCATACAAGAGGAGCTAGAATAGCAAGAACAGGGCATATGGGGAGAGAATTCAGAATGTTGATCAAGGCTTCACTCCTCTCGTGTTCACTTCCTCTGGTGGGATGGGACCAAGTGCAAGATGTTTCAATGCAAGACTCGCGGAGGTGTTATCTGAATAGAAGCAGCAGCCCAGAAGTTATGTTACAGCCTGGTTGAGATGTCGACTGTCCTTCTCTCTCCTTCGGTCGGCTTTGCTCTGCCTCAGGGGAACGAGAGCTTCTGCCCCAAAGCCGACAACAGCTGCAGATATTGACTATGAGGCTACAGTCACTGAATGCCGCATAGATCTGCGGCTCAACTAATTCAACTTAGCTAGGATAGCTAATTATGTATTAGGATATTTAATATTAAGGTAATAAAATGGCGGCGAAGGTGTGGCTATTGGGGGAGGCTGGAGGCCACGTAGTAGTGCAGGATCATCATCATCACTAATCTCACTACCTGTATAAGCAAAACCAATTACACCTGCAAGGTAATATTTCCCACAGTAGGTGACCCAACAGGTGAAGGTTCTGTTTCTCGCCAACCTTCCAAGAAACCTCCACCACACGTTAAGTCATCAAGTCTTCTAAAGGGGAATTACACTAGGAAACTTCTTCAAGGTCCAATGAAGCGAAAACATCCATGCTGGCCTTCTTTTATGATGACACGACATTACACGACACGACACAGTGGATTAGTTATTTTTAAAGGGATTAGCCCACCCGGGCACAGGTCACCGACCCACATCAGGGCCCAGGGGGCGAAAATGTAATAATAGTAATAATAATAATAATAGTAGTAATAATTCATGTTAATAAAATTTATAATAAAAATACAAAATCAAAATAAAAGAATAAAATAATAATGATAGTAATAACAATAACAACACTGTAATAATAATAATAAAGAATCATAAAGAAATAAAAAAAAATCAAGAGTGAGAAACAATATATGTACTGTATGTGAGGATGTAGTGTGGCCGAGTGGGTACATCACTCGTCCCATGTCATAAGGGTCGCTGGTTTGGAGTTGAGCCAGTCCCCCGCCCACCCACCTATAAATATATTGTGTTGTCAAAGTAAGAGAAACAATTGAAACTCTCTAACTATGTGTAAATGAGGCAAAAAGTCAGATAAGCAACTTGGGACTTGGTCACAATTTTCGTGATGCCATATGGCAGCAGGGTCTACCATAGACAACACTTTATGCTTCCAATATCTTCCTAGGCGGTAGTACCTCCCTGTTTGATAGCTGCCTACTACCTACAGTAGTAGGTCATAACACGACGAGGTGGCGTTTACAAAAAGGGGCGATATGTTATATCATATGACAAAAGGGTGTTATGTGACTCCATGACAAAGGTGTGTTACGTTGCAACACATCAAGGCAGAATTACGTCCGTACTCAACTAAATGACGAAATCATACTACGCCATGCCACGAGTTAGGAGGGAAGAGGGGGGGGGAGGGAGTGGAGGCGGGGGGGGGGGGAGAAGTAGAATTGAGCTTTATAGTGCAGTACGCCTGGACATGCGGTTGAGCAGTGTTACCAGACCAAATTGAGTGTAGTAACCTTTAATGTGGACGATTACCTACAACACCAGGGAGGCAGGAAATCCCTACCAGGTGTCCCCGTACGTCAACAAGACTCAAGGCGGATTTACACATCTTGGGTCATGACCGAACGTCAACAACAGGATGTTTATAATGGTACGGTGCTTCTATTTTATATAACTACTGGAAATACCTAATGAGTATCATAAAATGTATTTATATTGTATTCGAGTCACAATCTATAAAAGGAAAAAAATATATTGGTACGGTATATGAATTATTAAAGCATAAGTACAGAAAGTAGGAAATATTAATATAAATGATATTAAGTTGATTCATACCCAGATGCAACCTAGACGTAATATACGCAGTAGAAAATATCTAGAGATATAACCAAGGACGGATTATAGACATCTGTATCTGATATATCATCGTCCTCGAAGAGTTAAAATATTGTTTCCCCAAAAAGAGGGGTTAAACCATCGTCATCAAAGGGTTAAACTATCATCCTCATGAAAATAACTAGTGAGGAGAGATAAAAGGAGAAACAGAGAAAGACGATAAATAAAAGATAGAGAGACAAGGAGTAGAAGTAGACATAAGAGAGGTGGTAATGACAAATGAGAAAGCAAAGAAGAAGTAAAGGAAGATAAAGAATAAGGTAAGAACGAAGAATAACACAGAGAGAGAGAGAGAGGGGGGGGGGGGGAGATAAAAAAGAGAGGCCGCACAGGACAGATAATTGCGGAGAAGGGAATCCCCGACTTGCAACATACGTGGGTTATGTAAGTAATGATGAAAAAGACGAAAAACAAGTGACACAGATTAATATTACGCCACAACACTTGACAACAGATAAATACCACAGCACAACACGTCAATACCACAGCAGAACACGTCAATACCACAGCACAACACGTCAATGCCACAACACAGCACAACACGTCAATACCACAGCACAGCACGTCAATTCCACACAACAACACGTCAATACCACAGCACAACACGTCAATACCACAGCACAACACGTCATTACCACAGCACAACATGTCAATACCACAGCACAACACGTCAATACCGTCAACACGTCAATACCACGGCACAACACGTCAATACCACAACACAGCACAACACGTCAATACCACAGCACAACACGTCAATACCACAGCACAACACGTCAATACCACAGCACAACACGTCAACACCACAGCATAACACGTCAATATCACAGCACAACACGTCAATACCACAGCACAACACAGCATAACACTTCAATACCACAGCATAACACGTCAATACCACAGCACAACACGTCAATATCACAGCACAACACAGCACAGCACGTCAATACCACAGCACAATACAGCACAACACGTCAATACCACAGCACAACACAGCATAACACTTCAATACCACAGCATAACACGTCAATACCACAGCACAACACGTCAATACCACAGCACAACACGTCAATATCACAGCACAATACAGCACAACACGTCAATACCACAGCACAACACAGCATAACACTTCAATACCACAGCATAACACGTCAATACCACAGCACAACACGTCAATATCACAGCACAACACAGCACAATACGTCAATACAAACAGCAACACACAGGCACAAACACATCAATACCACAGCAACACACAGCACAGCACGTCAATACCACAGCACAACACGTCAATACCACAGCAACACACAGCACAGCACGTCAATACCACAGCAACACACAGCACAGCACGTCAATACCACAGCAACACACAGCATCAATACCACAGCAACACACAGCACAGCACGTCAATACCACAGCAACACACAGCACAGCACGTCAATACCACAGCAACACACAGCACAGCACGTCAATACCACAGCAACACACCAGCACAACACGTCAATACCACAGCAACACACAGCATAACACGTCAATAAAACACCACAAGATAAAACAACACGTCAATAACACAACACAACAATTCAATAACACAGCACAACACGCCAATACCACAGCACAACACGTCAATACCACAGCAACACACAGAACAACACGTCAATACAAACAGCAACACACAGCACAACACGTCAATACCACAGCAACACACAGCACAACACGTCAATACCACATCATAACACGTCAATAAAACACCACAAGACACAACAACACGTCAATAACACAGCACAACACGTCAATACAAACAGCAACACACAGCACAACACGTCAATACCACAGCACAACACGTCAAGACGTACCTGGCGCTCCTCTCGGAGCAGCCAGGTCAACTGTTAAGTTGGCCCATACCAACCCCCTCCCTTGAACCCTCCTCCCCACCGGAATATCAACAAGCTCTCGCCAGAAGTTACAATTTCATTTAGGAAAGGAATGGAACCAGTGTTAAACAGAGGTGAACAGTGGTGAACAGTGCTTAAGTCAGTGAGAACAACTCAACAGTAAGTCGCATCAGCTGTCTGTTGAGTGCGCGGCGGCGTGGGTGTCGTGGAGTGTCCTCCCTGATCTAAAGTGTTATTGGTGAGGACATACTCGATGTGTGGGAGCGAGAATTTAACAATGTGTCGATGAATATCTGAAGTCACCCTAAGTATTGCCACCCAAGGTTTCTTCTCATCCCTTACGGCATCAATTGTAAATATTCCGTGTGGTGACCTGGCGGCGCTGGGTCAGTGGAATAACGCGAGGCTCGGAGCCAAGGTCAGTGTCGATAGGCCTACTTTGACAGGGGTGGTCTCGAGACTCTCGCCCCTATGGGACCGAGAGTGCTCCCATGCGGTCGCCTCCCCACCATAGTAACGGACACTTCATGTAGGGTCTCGACGAACCAAGTGAGTATTTATAACTGATATTACACCAGTGAGACCATATAAATAGTGGTTATTTGTGCCAAGGATATATAAACAAGTGCTTGGTGTGACAAATTCTTGTCCATAGTGTATCATTCAGACGTATGGATGGTCACCCTTGGGGGGGGGGGGGGGGGGTTAGCCTACACACCCACGCGCGCACGTATGCCCCTACTACCTGGACACAGCAGTCCAACCTGTCACCTCTCCGCTCCATCTAAATCTAACCATGGCAGGAGTCATCGCTGGGCGGCGCTCTGCCTATGTCCTTGATGAAGAAGATGAAGAGGACAGTCATGGCGACACTGAAGCTGGCTTTCAGAAGTTTAAGACACGTCAGCAGAAACGCAAGACGAGGACCCAGGGAAGGAAGCAGAGGAGAGCCAAAAGGGGCACCCCCCCCCCCCCTCCCATTGCTTCCCGGGCTAAGTACATGCGCCTTGCCTTCCCCGAGAACGCAACCAATTTGATGAAGATTAATTGGTTGACCGCCCTGAATAAGGATTATGGCACGGCTAAGCTGAATGTTGTCGTGCCAGGTAACACCCCTCGTTTTGTCTATGTAGGCCGAGAGGAGACGGAAGCTATCCAACGCTTCATTGATGGAAAGGTCGGCTCAATACAGCTTATTAAGCGAGATGAACCTGTTCGACCCCAAAAAATGAAGGAATACCTTGTCACCCAATTCCCCAAGGGCATTCCCCCCAAGAGAGCTCTGTCACTTCAGGGCGTCCACAGTGCAAGAAGGCTTTATAAGGATGGTGCACAACTTAGAAGGATCATCATTGTTTGGAAAAGGAAGGAACCACCTCCTGAGGAGTACTGCTTCTTTGGCAGCACGTATGGTACCCCTAGTAACATCAGTCGGTGGACTCCTCCCCCTGTGGTGTGCTACAACTGCTGCGGGGTCAATCATGTGGCGAAATACTCTCACAAGCCAGCCACCTGCGGCTTTTGCGCACGAATGCATAGCACAAGCAGCTGCCCCATCAAGAAAGGTGCCTCTCAGGAGGGGAGAGGGTAGGACTCCCCACTTGAGTGGCAGTGTGCCAGATGCAGGAAGAAGGGTGTGACGGCCTGGCATCAAGGTTGCCTTGGGAGCCCGCCTCCACCCACAAAAGCGGTCCCACTCAGTGATGCCAATAGCAACACTGCGGGGTCGCCTCCAGCACCTGAAATCAACAGCAACACCTCCCCACCCAGGGGGCAGTGTCCCAGGTCCAGGGAGGAGGGTGTGACGGCCCTGCACCCCATTTGTCCTGGGAGGTCGCCTCCATCCACAATAGCAGTCCCACTCAGCGATGCTAATGCGGCCGGATCGCCTCCACCACCTGAAGTCAACAGACACAGTGACTCTCCTTCGTTAGCCAATGCAGGTCAGGCTAAAGCCTGCCAAGTAAGTGTACCAGTGAACAATGACAGTGATAGTGTTAGTGGAGCTTCTGAAGGAGTTCGTGCCTCCTCTCATAATGATGCCAACTTGAGGGTTGTTATGTTTTAAATGCAGGAAAGTGGCTTTCTTACTGTAGAACTCGGATACCTTCACACTGGTTACTCACCCGAGAGATTATGGTGTATCACTACGTAGAATTTTGCTCTGCTTCCGGCATTCAATGCGTTATGTACTTGATAAATGATGATTTAATGAATTCCACTAACTTCCAACATCCATCTAAGTTATTGGTTATACTTTGTCATAACCAATCAGTCATTACCCTTGGTAATAATAATAATAGAGGGATCACAGATACGGGCAGATGACTGCACTTACGTTTATTTGGCACAATTCCATACACTGGACTTATAATTTGCATGGATAGGTCAGTCACTCATATTCACGCCACAGTACCGTAAGTTATAAGGGAGAGTTTGTCAACCTGGTGAATTAATCGTTTAGATCTATTAGTCCGGCCTGGAGTGCTCTTGTAGCAAACAGGCCCTCACCATTAATCACTTCCTTTATAGGATGTGTTAACTTGTCACTGGACTTAACAAAAATCTCGGGGATTTGCACACACAGACCCGTAGCACTGGTAGGACTGTATGGCCCCTGATCTTAAGTCCGCGGAGCAGGAGGTCTTCTCCAACCCAAGGTCTAAGGCCCACTGGCTAAATTGTTTTTTTTTGAGGCGTGAAGTGATGAACAGTACACCACTGTCTCACTGGCCTGCCCCCCCCCCCCCCCTACATGTCCCAGTTATGGCTGGCCGGTTACCTTATCGCTACCGTAAACAAACATTTGGGATGGGTTGTGCGGGAGGCCCAACGCAACCCATGACAAGGGTGAGTAGCCAGAGCGAGACCGATAGTGATGGAAGCATGGATGGGGAGAATGAGCCCCAGACTGCCAGCGTGGTCTCGATAATAGTCCCAGGTCTGAAGACTGTTCATGACCCTGTAAGTTTTCCATTGTTTACGGAGGAGGAACTCGCGGGACTGATGAAGGAACCTGAGTATAAAAATTCTACTGGAATAAGGGCTGTGAAGAACATTATCAGGAAATCCAGAGGTACAGAAATTGGAATGGTCAGCTTATTGGTCAGACTGATCTATGAAGCCAAAGTGCGACTCTCTACGTTAAATTCAAGGTGGGAAAAGTAACACGAACGCTTAGGTTCATTTCATGGAACATCCGGAGTGTTAATCGCAGAATTAATGATCTACAATGATTTGTTAAAGTTTTTGACATTGATGTAATTGGCTTACAAGAACCTTACACGTCCAGCACCCAGAAGAAAGTTGCACCCAGGATAGCTGGGTTTACAGCACATAATAGTGGAGCAGGAAGTGGCCTGCTCACTTATGTAAAAAATGGTCTGGTCTGTAAATGGATTAAAACTCACAATGATGAAAGTATTCACTATCAACAATTTACAGTAAAGACAGCAAACAGTCAATTTTCGCTGTATAACATCTATGTTCGGTGTAATGAACTGCGAGCGGACGTGTTACCAAAGCCATCAGGTAACAATGCTATGCTGTGTATGGGTGACTTTAACTCTCGTCACACTGTCCTCGGTGATGTCCAGTGTAACTCTAATGGGAGGGTGTTCGTGAATTTCATCAATAATCACAATGTCACTGTATACGACACAGACAAAGTGACACATCTGATGGGGGGCAGACTTGATTATGTGATTGGGTATAACCTAGTAGACAGTAATGTCAAGGCTAAGGTCATCTCAGACCACCTAGTCAGTGATCATTATGCAATACTTACTGAATACACTGTTGCTGATGTCAAGTGCGAACCCCATCCTAAGCTCAGAATTAATATCCCAGATAATCTTAAACTGCACTTCAAGGCCTACATCCACAGATGGTATGCTGGATATACACCTGGGTCAGTGGATGAATTTTGCTGTGATCTTGTAAATGTCATTACCACATATTATACCACCTAGGTTAAGTCAAGGAGGAAGGGGGGCAGCACTAAACCACCTCTGTGGACTCATGACCCCATCCTCACCAAAGAAGGAGAGAATGTAAAACAGCTTGCCAACACTTATAAGCAAAACAAAACTAGTGATAACCTTTTGGCATTCCTCAAAGCTAACAGAGAATTTCGTGAACTCAAAGGTCAGGTGAGAAACACCTATTGGGAACAATTCTTACAGGGGATTAATAGAACAACCACTCTCGCAGAAATGTGGAACAAAATTAGAGCCATTACCAAGTCACCCACCCCAGTCCAGCTTCATCACAGCCCTGCAGAATATGCTGACATGCTATTAGACCAATGGTCTAGTGTGTCACGAATCACTTCCCTGCCTCCTGACATACAACAATATTTTAACACCTCACACATTAATTGGGGTTTCAATATTGAAATAGCCTGTTCCTCACCAGACCTTACCGACCAGTTTCCTATAACGCACCACGAACTAACAACAGCACTAATGAAAGGTGAGTCATCCTCCCCTGGCGAGGATGGCATAACCTATAACACCCTGAGATTGTTGAATGAGATCCCTAACCACCCAATGCTTGACCTGTATCAAATGAGCCTCACACAGGGTATTCTGCCTAAGACATGGACTCATGGAAACATAGTTCCAATCCCTAAAGCAAATTCTCCAAACTTCAGGCCAATTTCACTTACATCCTGTATGTGTAAAGTCCTTGAAAGAGTTGTTCTAAACCGTCTCATGTTTCAAGTCAAAGACAAACTGGCCCCTAATCTGTACGGGTTCATGCCCAGGCATAGCACACAGACATGCTTTGCAGAATATCTTGTTCACTCAAAAGATAAGACACAAACAGCCTTCATAGACCTTAAATCAGCCTTTGATGTAGCTAATAGAGACATTATACTTGAGCAACTAGCTAATTTTGGCATACAAGGTAACCTCCTGACATGGATAAAGGGTTATCTGTCCAACAAGTATGCCAGTGTTCTGTTTAGGGGAGTTAAAAGTACCAGAATGAGATCATTTGAGCTGGGCACGCCTCAGGGAGGAGTGTTAAGTCCTATGCTCTTTAATATACTGATGCACAAGCTTATTGCTGGCATTCCAGTTCAGCCAAACGAAGCCGTAATATGCTATGCTGATGATATCTGCATTATGACACAAACCAAACGCAGGCTCCAAGCCTTGCTGGATGTATTTGCTCGGAGAACTGTTGAATGCGGTCTCATAATATCTGTTGACAAGACGAGGGTCCTCAATCCTCGTCCTGCTCACCCTCTGCCTCTTGACTATAACATTAACAGCATGCCCTTGGAACTATGTAGCTCCTATAAATATCTTGGAATTTGTGTGAATGATGCAAACTTTGTCAGCAACCTTCGTGACAAACTAATGCAGCGCATTAAACCCCTCAGAACCCTTGTTGGCAAGGGCTATGGAATTAACATCACCTATGCTCGTACTTTTTATCTTCACTTCATTCGTTCTGTAGTTGACTATCATGCTCTCCATCTTGTGACTATTCCGCCTAAACAACTCAACAGCCTTGAGGTAGTGCAAAATGAAGCCATGCACATCATCCTAGGTTGCCCAAAATCAACCAGAATTGTAAACATGAGGAAAGAGCTCGGACTGCCCTCCCTATCTGAGAGGATAGCCCTACTTAATACCATGTTTTGTGTCAAAGCTTTGAAGAACAATGGTTCTCAAACTACAACTCAAACTGAGTTGATGTTCTATCTAAGTAATCCCGACCATCTCGCCAACCTTCCACAAAAGACTCTCTTTGGGGCGTGGCTTCATAAAAGTGTTACAGATCTCTTGAAACTGAATGTCCCAATCACCCCAGACGAACCTATTAATGCCATTCCTCCTTGGCTGGACATATCAGTTTCTATTAATTACACTCCTGTTGGTAGTAAGCAAATGTTAAACACCGATGTGGTGAGATGTGTCACATTAGAAACTATTAACAGACACATAGAGAGTATTAAATCAAGTGAATGTTATGCTTTTACTGATGGTTCTGTGCAGACAAACACAGGTAGAACAGGCTGTGCAATTGTAATATATAAAAAAAAAGAGATGATAGTGTCAAACAAACAAAGGCTGAACAACTGGGCCAGCACAACACAAACTGAACTAACTGGAATGTACTTAGCCCCAGACTACCTCAAAGAAAATGGAGGTGGGGTGATATTCTGTGACTCTCAAAGTGCTATGAAATCAATGAACAGCCCGTCAGGCTCTATGTCTAAAGTTGCATGTGATATTAAAAGGAATGTGATAACTGCCAATGAGAACAACTTTCGTATCGAATTTGTGTGGATTCCATCCCATGTTGGAATCAGGTATCATGACCGTGCTGATAGACTGGCCAATGAGGCATGTAAGAAAGAAAATGTTGACCGTGACCTTAGTCTGTCCAATGCTGCAATTAAAAACATTCAAGTCAGAATCATGAACTCTGATCTAGAAGAAATGAGAAATGCAAAGAGACCTGACAGTTGAAGCATTAGTAAATATGACAAATTTTGTAACAAGAGGTACCGGTATGGCCAGCATAAGGACAGAACCAGACAATGTGATGTAGTCGTGGCCAGAATTAGGCTAGGATACAGACACATCTGGCAAGTTTGTAACGCTGTACCCATACCGGAACACTCAGCATGTAAACTTTGTGATAAACCTTTAAAGCATACACTTGAACACTATATTATTGAATGTGACACTGTCAAAGACTTCAGGCCACCTGACTTATTGTACCTTGAACTATGTAATTACTTCATTGAATCAGGTGTGCTTGAGGACATTCTTGCTGTTTATCCCAAATTTGCTAGCTCACACTGATTAGTCTTCAATTAGAATATGACTCCAATGTATGTGATCCACTGACCTATATATGCTGCTGGTGAATGTGATGTATTTCCTTCTTTGTGTACGAACCTTTGTCCTGCGTGGCAGTGAACAGTGGCATTACCCACATGAATCTGACCTATATATAGTGTCAATGAATATGATGCATTCTTTGTGTACGAACCTCTGTCCTGTATGGCAGTGGAAAGTGACATTACCCACATGAATCTGACCGACGTATATGTATGTATGTGTGCGTGTGTGTATGTATATGTACATGTACATGTATATGTGTATGTATATATGTATATGTATGTATATGTGTGTGTATGTGTTTATATATATGTATATGTACTGTCAATGAATATGATGCAACTCTTTGTGTAAGAACCTCTGTCCTGCATGGCAGTGAACAGTGACATTACCCATATGAATCTGACCTCTATACATTTATAGTTGTTAATGAATATGATGTATTTCTTTGTGTATGAACCTCTGTCCTGCGTGACAGTGAGAAGTGATACCACCCTCAGTGTCAAGACCTGACTGAATTACTCAGAATAGGCAAACTGTACTACAAGCTCTGCCAATAAATTTGTTAAACTAAACTAAAGTGACAGTCGTACCCAAGTTAACCTTCACACAGTGAGGTCCCAGGTACCCAGTGATAACGGCCCGCGAGACCCAACAACAACCAGCGATGTGTTAATCCGTCTACGATAGGAAGGCCTGGGGCCAAACCTCACTCATATAACACCATCTTTGAAGGAATTACTACACCACGTGAGGCCCCCTCATAACACCATCTGTGAGGGAATTACTACACCACGTCAGGTCCCTCATAACACCATCTGTGAGGGAATTACTACACCACGTGAGGACCCTCATAACACCATCTGTGAGGTAATTACACCACGTGAAGTCCCCCATAACACCATCTGTGAGGGAATTACTACACCACGTGGTCCCTCATAACACCATCTGCGAGGGAACTACATCACGTGAGGTCCCTCCTAACACCATCTGGGAGGGAGTTACTACACTACGTGTTTGCTGTTCAACACGTACAATCCTACATTAATCTGTATGTTCACTGTATGTTCCTTTACCTTTCTCTAATGAAGGCTTTTGTTAAACCACCAATGTATGTAATAAGTCATTTATGTCCAACGTATATTTTCAGCCTTCGGGCTGCAGAACTTTTTCAATAAACCGTTAATTATTATTATTATTATTTTTAAACTTGCATAGACGAAGATTACATATTGTAGGAAGTATAGAGAGTAGGGATGTAAAGATAGGAAGGTTGGGTAGTGTGGTTGGGATGCTGTTTACTCTGTGTCAACACACTTATCTTCTATGTCAATACACATATTTATTCTTCTCAAGGGACAACTTCTCAAACACCTCTTTGATACAACTAATTATTAATTCACTTAATGACATGGACACATTAATATCAGTATTATATCGGGGTATTAACACATGATGTTTTACGTTACTCGACACTGACTCGGACACAACATGAATGAATATTGTACACTTCCCACAGTAGGTAACTCACCCTAGAGATAGCTCTGACAATGACTCATGTGTAACCTGCCGTAGGCCCAGTGGGTGTTGGCTGGGATCTGGACAGGAAGTCCCCCTCCCGACCTGGGGAGGGGGGGGGGGGGGGGGAGAGGACGAGCGTGACTGTGTGAGTGACCAGAATAACCTCTCTGAATAAGACCCGTATGAGAATCCGAATAAGAATGAGCCGGTGGGCAGGCCTGCCCAGCCTTTATATGGGGGTTCACAGGCGGTGTTTGACCTTAGCCAATTAACACTTAACTGGTTAGATCTGGACAGCTGTGTCCAGGTGTGGTCATGCCCAGGTGTCTTGGTAGGTGAGGTCACCCGATAATTCAAGCAATTAGGAGGACGAGGTCACGTCCCTTGGGTCTTGGCCCAGCCCAGGGTGGGTCAACCCGTTATGTCCGTGTACCAGGAAGTCTGTACTGTACTTGCTGTTAAATGTGATGTAATTCTGGGCTGTAAGCTTTGGTCTAATATTCAATCATTACAATACAAACAGCAACAGACAGCACAACACGTCAATACCACAGCACAACACGTCAATAAAACACCACAAGACACAACAACACGTCAATACAAACAGCACAACACAGTACAGCACGTCATTACCGCAGCACAACATGTCAATAAAACACCACAAGACACAACAACACGTCAATAACACAGCACAACACAGCACAACACGTCAATAAAACACCACAAGACACAACAACACGCCAATAACACAGCACAACACAGCACAACACGTCAATACAAACAGCAACACACAACACAACACGTCAATACTGCAGCAACACACAAGCACAACACGTCAATACCACAGCACAACACGTCAATAAAACACCACAAGACACAACAACACGCCAATAACACAGCACAACACGTCAATACAAACAGCAACACACAGCACAACACGTCAATACCGCAGCAACACACACATAAGAACATAAGAATGGAGGAAACTGCAGGGGTCCTATTGGCCCATACTGGGCAGTCAAGTTTACACCCAACCCATATTGCTCATATAAGCATCCAACCTATGTTTGAAGCTATTCAGCGTATTCGAGTTAATGATGATATTTGGTAACTTGTTCCATTCATCCACTACTCTGTTTCCAAACCAGTGTTTACCTATTTCACGCCTAAATCTAAATTTGTCTAATTTAAAACCATTGTTAGGAGTTCGCTCGATGGTTGGATAGTTTGAGTACCTTTGTAATGTCCCCTTTGTTTAGCCCTGACTTCCACTTATAAACCTCTATCAGGTCGCCCCTCGCTCTATGTCTCTCGAGGGAGTGCAAATTAAGGTGCTTTAACCTGTCTCTATACTCAAGGTTCCTAATGCCCGGGATTAGTCTTGTCATTCTCCTCTGAATTCCTTCCAATGATTCTATATCCATCCTGTAATACGGTGACCAGAACTGAACTGCGTAATCCAGGTGTGGTCTCACAAGCGCAAGATACAGTTTTAGGATGACCTCGCTAGTCTTGTAACTAACACTCCTTTGTATGAACCCAAGTACTTTATTAGCCTTGTTACAAGCAAAAACACATTGTTTACTTGGCTTAAGGTTCCTACTTATCATTACTCCTAAATCTCTCTCGCAGTCGGATTTCTCTATGGCATCGTTGTTCATCTGGTATCTGGTTTCCCTGTTTACATCTCCTATACTGAGTACTTTATATTTGTCCACGTTGAGTTTCATCTGCCATTTTTCAGACCATTCGAAAAATTTGTTTATATCTGCCTGTAGTTTTGCGGAGTCCTCGTCAGATTTAATAACACGTCCTATTTTAGTGTCATCAGCAAATTTACTTATGTTGCTGTCTATGCCGATATCTATGTCGTTTATGTATATAATAAATAATAATGGTCCAAGTACTGAGCCTTGGGGAACTCCACTTATGACGTTGCTCCAATGGGACTTAGTGCCGTTAATGCTAACTTGCTGTTTCCTGTCCTGTAACCTGAAGGTTCCAAGTGTTCCCTGAAGAAGGCAGTGATGGGTAGGGAAACACCGGGTAACACTGAAGTCCATTTATTCACTGATAGGAGAAATACAAGTGGTGACTAGAGTGTGCCAAGCACGGCCCACAGAGTCAGACTGAGACTGCCTTGCCATATGGCAGCCTCGGGGCAATGTTGCCACATAACACGTGCAGTGTTGCCACGTAATTACATATATAAATGCTACTCGGCACAGTAGCTTAGATACATAACCTACATAACCACGACCTAATCTATTTAAGGATGTTACCTTTGATGCCATGTGCTTCTACCTTTCTAATTAGTCTTTCGTGGGGGACTCTGTCGAAGGCTTTGCTAAAGTCGAGATATACCACATCATGATTGTGCCCCTCGTCCACCGACTCGAAAACTGATGAAAAGAATGTTAATAGATTAGTTAGACAAGAACGTCCGCTTGTGAAGCCATGCTGGGAATCATTGATCAATCGGTGATTCTCCAGGTGATTTCGTATAGAGTTTGAAATGATTGCTTCCAGTAATTTGCCTACTATTGATGTTAGACTGATTGGGCGGTAGTTAGAGGATAGTGATCTATCCCCCTTCTTGAAAATCGGTATTACATTCGCTATCCTACAGGATTCTGGTACTACACCTGTTTTAATGGACATGTTAAACAACTTTGCTAAGGGCATACTAAGCTCTTCCTTACATTCCTTTAATACTCTGGCAAATATCTCATCGGGACCAGGTGACTTATTAGGCTTTAGTTTGTCTATTTGCTTACTAACATCGTTACTAGTCACTACTATCTCGCTTAATTTGTTTTCTTCACTATCTCTGAGTAGAGTCGGTGCCTCGGGTATCAGTTTAAATTTTCAGTGGTGAAAACTGTTGAAAAATATTTATTCAAATTATTGCTCATTTCTCCGTAGTTATCAGTGAGCTCGAAGGTATTTGACCGTTTAGGTCCAATCTTTTCTCGTGTTTGAGTTTGATACATTTGGTAGAATCCTTTGGGGTTTATCTTCGCCTCCCTTGCAATCCTAACCTCATTATTCCTCTTGGCTTTCCTTATCTCGGTTTTAACCCTACTCGCCAATATCTTATAATAATCCTGGAGGTAAACTTCGCCACGCTTTATCCTTCTACCTTTTGCCTTCTTTTGGCCAATGATGTTCTTTAAATAATTATTTATCCATTTACGGTCATTGTTGTCTGATCTGAGTTTTCTGTATGGTATGTTCTGCCTATGTGCATTAAGTAACTCGTTATTTAAATTGTCGTGGAACTCGGCAATCTCAGATCTCGTTATCAGGTCGAAGTCATCTGTCAGGTTCACCGCCAAGCGCGACACCCCCTCTCTCAGCTGTCTCTTTAAACTGTCAAATTTTGCCCTTCTGGAATCTGGTACTTCAGTGGAATTTTACCACAACACGTCAATACCACGGCACAACACGTCAATAAAACACCACAAGACACAACAACACGCCAATAACACAGCACAACACAGCACAACACGCCAATACCACAGCACAACACGTCAATATAAACAGCAACACACAGCACAGCACGTCAATACCACAGCAACACACAGCACAGCACGTCAATACAAACAGCAACACATAGTACAACACGTCAATATCACAGCACAACACGTCAATACCACAGCAACACACAGCACAGCACGTCAATACCACAGCACAACACAGCACAAGACGTCAATACCACAGCAACACACAGCACAACATGTCAATACCACAGCAACACACAACACGCCAATACCACAGCAACACAAAACACAACACGCTAATACCACAGCACAACACGTCAATGAAACACCACAAGACACAACAACACGTCAATAACACAACACAACAATTCAATAACACAACACAACAGGTCAATAACACAGCACAACACTAGCACAATAACACTCCACATCACAAGAGGCCCTTTAACACAACATAAGAGGTAACTAACACCCTGCAACACAGCACAACACGTCAATAACACAGCACAATAACACCCCACGACACAGCACGACAGGTCAATAACACCCCACAACACAGCACAACACGTCAATAACACAGCACAATAACACCCCCCCACAGCACAACACGTCAATAACACAGCACAATAACACCCCACAACACAGCACAACACGTCAATAACACCCCACAACACAGCACAACAGGTCAATAACACCCCACAACACAGCACAACACATCAATAACACAGCACAAGATAATAGAGAAGACGAAGAAGTCATTTTATAATATCCAGTGAATGAAAATAAACAACAGGTCTCAAAATACCCAAGAATAAGATGGAATAACCTGGACACCTGGCGCCTACCTATCTCACCTGGCATTCCCCAAGGTGTACTCTGGAAGACAGACAGACAGACAGAGAATTTGAGAGAGGGAGAGAGAACGAAAGGCAAGGAGAGAGCTGGTATTAAGGGTAATACTCAAGGAACAGCTGGTATTTGGGGTAGTACTCAAGGAACAGCTGGTATTAGGGGTAGTACTGAAGGCACAGGTGGTATTTGGGGTAGTACTCAAGGCACAGCTGGTATTAGTAGTAGTAGTAGTAGTAATAGTAGTATTATTATTATTATTATTATTGTTATCAAGGTCAAATTTCTAAACCATGGCATCGGTTTTCCGTAGAGTTACATGAGAGAGAGAGAGAGAGAGAGAGAGAGAGAGAGAGAGAGAGAGAGAGAGAGAGAGAGAGAGAGAGAGAGAGAGAGAGAGAGAGAGAGAGAGGAGGTTGGTAATGGTGGTAGTGGTGGATAATGTTGGTAGTGGTTGGTAATGGTGGTGGTGCTAGTGGCTGGTAATGGTGATGGTGGTGGAAGTGGTTGGTAAGGGTGGTAGTGGATGGTAATGGTAGTGGTAGTTATAGTTATGGGTGGATCTCTTAAGAAAACTTTCTTTGACTTTTCAGGAAATTTATTAAATTTTTTTATGTATGTATGTACATATATGTACAGGTATGTATGTATGTATGTATGTATGTATGTATGTACAGTATGTACAGGTATGTATGTATGCATGCATGTATGTATGTATGTACAGTATGTACAGGTATGTATGTATGCATGTATGTATGTATGTATGCTTCAGGTAAACTCCTAAACCAGGTAAACACACACACACACACACACACACACACACACACACACACACACACACACACACACACACAGCCACCGGCTGCAACTCTATTAATAAACCGTTTATTATTATTATTACACATCCTTGACCACCGTCGGGTCGAGACCTATTCAGGCGCTGCTCCTGAGCAGCGGCCCCCTTGGCCAATGTTCGACCCCACTCCCCAAGTCCCTCTCCCTGACTCATCCTCACCACCGAGATATCAACATAATCAAAAGTGACAATTTCGTTTCGGAAAGAAGTGGGACAAGTGTTGAACAGTGATGAACAGTGTTTTAGCCAGTGAATTCAGTACTAGACAGTACCAGTGAGAACCGTGACCCACCAGTGAGATAAGCATCCTGGGAACTGACCACCATCTTCTGACCAGGAGGTGCTAATCAGTCCACGATGGGAACAACAGTGGGTCGGCTTCACACCTGACTACGAGATAACACAACACCACCCAGCAGAGTGAGGTACTGTGACACCATCCCACACCACCCGGTATCCCCATAACCAGGTGAAGTCCTTCATATCAACATCCAAGGAAGAGTTACTGCACCACATGAACACCACACCACCTGGTGTCTCCATGACCAGCCCAGGCCCGGGACATCAACTGCAAACTATAATAATTTGTATGTTCAATTATTGTTCCTTCTTCTTTCAATAATGAAAGCTTTAGTTAAACGACCCACCCACCCCATGTCTTTGTGTGTAATAAGTCATTTTTGTCCAATGTATACTTTCAGCCTTCGGGCTGCATAACTTTTTCAATAAACTTTCCAAGTTCACCTATGCCTCCCCTACCTGATCTTCCTCCCTAAATGCCAAACAACGTAAACACCTAGAAAATATGCAGAAGAGGGCATGCAAGATTATTCTCTCCCCTTCCTACTCCACATATCAAGAAGCTCTCAACACACTGACCCTCTCGGCTCTTCCTGATCATCACCACGACCTCATCTGCAAATTTGGGGAGAAGCTTCTGCACCATCCTCGACACCGGCTCCTGCTTCCACCCGACATTCCTCGTCCACGAATTGCTGTTCGATACCACAAATGCATCCAGCCCATACGAGCACGAACTGATCGCTATAAGAACAGCTCAATCTCTATCATTGTAAAAATTATTAACAACTCATAATCAATCAGTGTGTTCACTCCAGTCAGTCTCACCTTTCTGCACAGTTACTATGTTATTATATATCATATTTGCATCACTTACATTACTTGTATATTATTTGTAAATCAAGAGACCCATTCCCCAATTATGTAACTGTATATTTTCAGCCTTCCGGCTGCCAGGTTCTTTCAATAAACCGTTCATTATTATTATTATTATTATTATTATTATTATTATTATTATTACACACACACACACACACACACACACACACTGACCCTTTCGACTCTCACTGACCATCACCACGACCTCATCTGAAAATTTGGAAAGAAGCTTCTACACCATCCTCGACACCGGCTCCTACTACCACCTGAGATCCCTAGCCGGAGAATTGCTGTTCGACACCACAACCGCATCCAGCCCATACGTGCACGAACTGATCGCTATAAGAATAGCCCGGTCCCATCCATTGTAAAAATTATCAATAACTTGTAATAAACTAGTGTATTCACTCCCAGTAAATACTACTTCTTGCACTGTCACTATGTTGAAATGCACTGTAGTTTGAGCTTTTCCCCATCTAGTTATTATATATCTTATTTGTATCACTTATGTTACTTGTATATTATTTGTAATTCGAAACCCATTCCCCAAATATGTAACTGTATATTTTCAGCCTTCTGGCTGCCAAGCTCTTTCAATAAACCGTTAATTATTATTATTATTATTATTATTATTATTATTATTATTATTACACACACCCTTCTGTCTGGGGTATGTACATTATATGTATACTGTATATATATATATTGTCAAGGTCAGGCCTCCGTAAACACTTAACACAAGGTCTCGGCTGACTTATTGAGAACCCCCCCCCCCCCCAGCCCCAGCCCTTGCCTCAGCCCCTGCCTCAGCCCCAGCCCCAGCCCCTGCCTCAGCCCCAGCCCCAGCCCCTGCCTCAGCCCCAGCCTCAGCCCCTGCCTCAGCCCCCGCCTCAGCCCCCCCCAGTCACAGAGATAGACAAACAAATCGAAAAATAGGTAAATAAAAAGAGATAGATAATAACCAATAAATATATACTTAAAGATATACAAATAGATAAGTATAGAGGGAGGTAGAGAAACAGATCAAGCTAAAAATAGAGAGAGGGGGGGGGGAATGAGAGGTGAGGGGCAGAGTGAGAGGTGAGGGTAGAAAGAGTGAGAGGTGAATGGGGGGAAGAGTGAAAGGTGAGTGGGGGGAAGAGTGAGAGGTGAGGGGCAGAGTGAGAGGTGAGGGTAGAAAGAGTGAGAGGTGAATGGGGGAAGAGTGAAAGGTGAGTGGGGGGAAGAGTGAGAGGTGAGGGGCAGAGTGAGAGGTGAGGGTAGAAAGAGTGAGAGGTGAATGGGGGAAGAGTGAAAGGTGAGTGGGGGGAAGAGTGAAAGGTGAGGGGCAGAATGAGAGGTGAGGGTAGAAAGAGTGAGAGGTGAATGGGGGAAGAGTGAAAGGTGAGTGGGGGGAAGAGTGAAAGGTGAGTGGGGGGAAGAGTGAAAGGTGAGGGGAGAGTGACATGTGAGGTGGAGAGAGGTGAAAGCAGTGTGACAGGTGAGTAGAGAAAGAGTAAGAGGTGAGGGTAGAGTGAGAGGTGAGTAGAGAAAGAGTGAGAGGTGAGGGTAGAGTGAGAGGTGAGTAGAGAAAGAGTGAGAGGTGAGGGGAGAGTGAGAGGTGAGGGAAGAGTGAGAGGTGAGTAGAGAAAGAGTGAGAGGTGAGGGGAGAGTGAGAGGTGAGGGAAGAGTGAGAGGTGAGTAGAGAAAGAGTGAGAGGTGAGGGGAGAGTGAGAGGTGAAGGAAGAGTGAGAGGTGAGTAGAGAAAGAATGAGAGGTGAGAGGAGAGTGAGAGGTGAGGGAAGAGTGAGAGGTGAGGGCAGAGTGAGAGGGAGTCCCGGACCTCACTCTGACACATAAACAATCAAGAGAGGAGAGAGAGTGACGTCACAAGGGATCGGTGGTGAGTGAAGCTGAGAGGGGAGGAGAGGGAAAGGGGAGAGGGGGGGAGGTTGGTCACTTTAAGCTTCCCTCCCTCTCTCATTCTCTCACATTCCCTCACTCCGGTAACTTCCTGGATGTCTTTCACGGGCGGAGGAAGCTGACAAAAAGAGAGAGAGAGAGAGAGAGAGAGAGAGAGAGAGAGAGAGAGAGAGAGAGAGAGAGAGAGAATACACCACCGAATCATCACGTTATACTTGATAATACAGTGAAAATACAATAGTATACAAGCGCATAAATACAAACCAGAATACAGCCAAAATAACAAGTGATTTTATATACAATAAGAGTGAAGAAAAATACAACAACTCATTACAGTGTTTAGAAATATGTTAAAACTCTACTATAATAATTAACTCTCTGTATATTGTGTTGTAGCCGATACAGAAAAAAAAATCTCCTCAGAAATACAGATACAAGTACAGTGTCTACCTTACCTGACTGTATCATAAAGGTGATAACTAAAAAAAGAGATTCATAAACAAAATAGGTTTAATAAATACAGATACTACTCAGGTGAGGTGTACAGAAGATCGAGTGAAAATTAATGAACAGACTGTGAAGGTAAATATAAGTGGTGATTAGAGACAGACAATAAAGAGGGATAATAAATAAGAAGAGAAGAAACAGCCGATAATTGTGAGATAAAAGGTAAGGAGAGAGAGAGAGAGAGAGAGAGAGAGCCTTCAGTAATCAACCTTCGTTAACCATATCCTTCCTTTAACATATATTTCGTTAAAACTCAAGCAACATAACGTAACGAAAAAGACATCATGATAATCTGTTTATTATTATTTTTCTCCTCCTTTTGTTTTCTCCTTCTTTTTGTTTTCTCTTCTTTTGCCTCTTTCTTTCTGCTCCTTTTTTCTTGTTCTATTTTTGTTGATGTTATTTTTATTTTTATTTTTTGCTATTATGTTGTTGTTTTGTTTTTGTTGTTTTGTTTTTGTTGTTATTTTGTTGTTGTTTTGTTTTTGTTGTTGTTTTGTTGATGTTCTTTTGTTGTTGTTGATCTTTTGTTTTTGTTGTTCTTTCGTTGTTCTTCTTTTGCTGTTGTTCCTCTTCTTTTTATTGCTGTTGCTGTTGTTCTACGTCTTCTTCTGAATTATCATTACTCCTTTCCTCTTCTATCTCCTCCACCTCTTCTTCTTCTACTTTCTCCTCTTCCTCTTTTACTTCCTCCTCTTCTCATCTTCTTCTACTTCTTCTTCCTCCCCTCCTCTTCTTCAACTTCTTCTTCCTCCTCTCCTCTTCTCCTTCTACTTCCTCCTCCTCTTCTTCTTCTACTTCCTCCTCTTCCTCTTTTACTTCCTCCTCCTCCTCTTCTTCTTCTCCTTCCTCCTCTTCTTCTTTACTTCCTCCTCCTCTCCTCTTCTTCAACTTCTTCTTCCTCCCCTCCTCTTCTTCAACTTCTTCCTCCTCTCCTCTTCTCCTTCTACTTCCTCCTCCTCTTCTTCTTCTACTTCCTCCTCTTCCTCTTTTACTTCCTCCTCCTCCTCTTCTTCTTCTCCTTCCTCCTCTTCTTCTTTTACTTCCTCCTCCTCTCCTCTTCTTCAACTTCTTCTTCCTCCCCTCCTCTTCTTCAACTTCTTCCTCCTCTCCTCTTCTCCTTCTACTTCCTCCTCCTCTTCTTCTTCTACTTCCTCCTCTTCCTCTTTACTTCCTCCTCCTCCTCTTCTTCTTCTCCTTCCTCCTCTTCCTCTTTTACTTCCTCCTCCTCTCCTCTTCTTCAACTTCTTCTTCCTCCCCTCCTCTTCTTCAACTTCTTCCTCCTCTCCTCTTCTCCTTCTACTTCCTCCTCCTCCTCTTCTTCTTCTACTTCCTCCTCTTCCTCTTTTACTTCCTCCTCCTCCTCTTCTTCTTCTCCTTCCTCCTCTTCCTCTTTTACTTCCTCCTCCTCTCCTCTTCTTCAACTTCTTCTTCCTCCCCTCCTCTTCTTCAACTTCTTCCTCCTCTCATCTTCTCCTTCTACCTCCTCCTCTCCTCTCCTCTTCTCCTTCCTCTTCCTCCTCCTCCTCTTCTCCTTCCTCTTCCTCCTCTTCTCCTTCTTCTTGTACCTGTCAAACATCAGGATGGTCTCTTATGGGCTCTTGAGGGTCGGCGCCAACCTCTCTTGTTTATATCACTCCTATGCTTTAGTGGTGCTTCTTCTCTTATCTTCTTCCTTCGCTTTTCCTTCTTCGTGTTTATTCCTTCTTTTCTTTCTTCTCTCTCTTCGTCTCTCCCCTTCTTTCGTTTTACCTTTATTTTCTTCGTCTGTCTCCTTCTTTCGTGTTAATTTTCTTCTTTCTTTCTTTTATTTTCTTTCTTCGTGTTCATTTTTCTCTTTCTTCGTCTTTATTCACTCTTCTTTCTTCGTCTTTCTTCTCCCTCTACTCTCTCCGTCTCTGTCTTTCTTTCTTGATTATTGTCTTTTCTTCCTTCGTGTTAATTATTTTCTATCTTTATATTCATTCTCTCTTCTTTCTTCTCTTCTACTTCTTCGTCGTTCTGCTTTCTACCTTCATCGTCTTCCTTCTCTTCTCTTATTTCATATTTCTTATTTTTGGTTTTGTGAGACACTCCCAGGAAGTTCCTAACCAAACCTAACCTAATCTAACCAAAATTAAACCAAACTAATACTCTAATCCAACCTAATCTAACCACCCCAAAGCTGATCTAATGTAGCCTAACCTAAATGTAACCCAACGTAATCTATCTTAACTTAACCTGAGCTAACCTAACCTAACCTAACCATGATCACCTGAAACAGTTTCCAAGGTACCAGTACAGATGATTGTGGAATGAACTTTTATATTGCACAGAGAAGTTGCAAAAAACTTTGGGTCACATGTCAAGTGCAAAATTTCACGTTTATTTTGCTTGGCGATTAGGTTAGGTCGGGTTAGCGATGGGTTAGGTTAGGTTAGGTTGTTTAATTATCAGGTGATATATACGGGGGGTGCTAATCTTCATGTGATCCGTATTTTTGTCATCACCTGAAATTAACAAGCAGTGACGTGGTTAAGTGACATTGATGTAGAAATTACGGTCCAGATGAATGTTTGAAGTGAAAACCTTAGATAAGGTGTTTTAGGTAATCACATATAATGATTTAATTACTGAACAGGTGAGTCTATTAACAGGTAAGAGCCAGGTGAGGTTGATGGCGGGGTCGTGGTGCGCCCTGGTGGTCTTAGGTCTCCTAGTCGTCGCCCACACCTATGAGGAGACCAGACTCGAGGACGTTATCGGTGAGTACGACTTCAGGATATTCAAGAACCTCTTCGTCAACACTACACAGCGTCTCCTCGAGGCCATCTCCCGCTTGGAGAACACGGCGGCCAAAGATGAATCCCTGGCGGAGCTGAAGGAGACCATGAAGGAGATCAGTGAGTCTCTGGTCGCAGCTAACGAGGCAGCCATCGCCGTCCGAGAAACTGTCAACAATGGCGCCGACGCTACCAAGAACGAGTTGAAATTGTTCCAAGACCAAATCCTCCTAAAGCTGTCTGAAGTGAATGTCTTCGTGGAACACAAAACAAAACAAATGGAAGATCAGGTGGCCAAACTCGGCCAGATGTCGGTGAACCTCCTCGCTGGTGACTGTCAGGACCTCTTCGATTTAGGCTTCAACGCCTCGGGGGTGTACTACCTGCAGAAGTTCGGGCGGCAGGTCCTGTGTGACATGGAGACGGGTCAAGGTGGTTGGCTGGTCATACAACGGCGTGCGAAAGTTGTCGAGCAGGTATGGCACCACCATACAGTATACCTTTCGTCCAAATATTGGTGTGTGTGTGTGTGTGTGTGTGTGTGTGTGTGTGTAATATTATCATGTTAGGTCGTGGGAATTCGTATGCGTGATGTCTTGACCACTTCTTGGCAATTTAGCTTCCATTTTTTTTTGTCTACGGCTTTTAAGCGTTTAAGAAAGATGATTTAAGCCATTGTGATATAGGTATAAAACCATCGTTCTTTAGTATTTAAACATAAGGCAATGAATATTTTACCGTGAACCTGCTACCAATACATACACACTCTTTCGCAGTGAAGTTCTCTGATTGGTTAAGGAATTTCACATCAACACTTTCATTTTAGCTTTACCAATTCTTACAAAAGTAGATCTTCTGTGCCACAACCAATTGCTAAATCACCTTTTACAAGCAGAGATAACATTATGTTCTTTGTCGTTACTGTTTGAAGTACAACGTTCAATCAGTACAGTAATGATGTTACAAATACGTGCCTCTGCAGCAGCAGTAGTGGTTCACGGTGAAATATCCATTTTTTAATAGAAATAGAGAAATAATCTCTCTCTCTCTCTCTCTCTCTCTCTCTCTCTATATATATATATATATATATATATATATATATATATTATATATATATATATATATATATATTATATATATATATATATATATATATATATATATATATATATATATATATATATATATATAACTATCAACATATTTCTATCTTTCTATCTGTCTGAGAACACGATGAACGGATACGAACTTCTTTGACGAGTGTACTGTAACCACTTGTGTATCTTTTCCCCAGGTGGATTTTAACCGGGACTGGCACGAGTACAAGGCCGGTTTCGGGGACCTGGAGACTGAGTTCTGGGCTGGTAATGACTTCCTACACGTACTGACCAACCAAAAGACTTATGAGCTACACGTTGACATGGTCGACTTCGAGAAGGGACCTTATTGGGCCTCGTACAAGTGAGAACATGGAAGGTTTTATGAAATGTTGGTTATTGTGCATTTTCACGTGTTTTATGAATTACAACAGGTACAGAGTTTGACGGGAATAATCCATATTTATTATAGTTACCCATAAACGTTTTCTTTGAGAGGCTGAGCTGTAATAATAAAAAATGGTAGTTTTGGGGAGACTTGTACAAACTTAGGTAATTCTATCGTTTAATCTTTAAATTTCTTCCTCTTTAACTTACTCTTTAGTTTTTGCTTACATCCGGTTAAATATTTTATTGAGCGAGCATGAATTTGTGTATAGAAAGCATCCAGGTTGTAGGTGTAGTAGGCAGTAGGCAGCTACCAAACAGGGAGGTACTACCGCCTGGGAAGATATCGGAAACATAATGTGTTGTGTTATGGTAGTTCCTGCTGCCATATGGCATCACGAAAATTTTGACCAAGTCCTAGGTTGATGATCTGACTTTCTGCCTCATTTATACACAATTTCAGGGTCTCAATTGTCTCTTACTATTGACAACACAGCTAATATAACCTTCCTCACTCTTTATCTGGTCTATTCATTCTATTTTATTCTCCTATGATGTCAGTTGATATCAATATTGAAGAGGGTCCTTCTCGGATGGGTCCCAATGGTCAGGAAGGTTGTGGACCCCAGGGCCGACCTGATCATCATCAAACTACTGGGGCCTCAACTGATGCCACCGCGGTTGCTGGGGGATCGACTTTTTTCACACTTCATTTTTCCAACATTCGCGGCCTGAGATCCAATTTTCATTCTGTGGAGCACCATCTATTAACCTCTTCCCCCGACCTCTTACTATTCTCCGAACTTCAACTGACCAAAGCAGCTTCACCCAAACCTTTTCAAGTCTCCAAATACAACCATTATACATCTTTCCGTTCTAAGGGAGGTGTATGCGCCTACTGCACCTATAGCTCGACTCTCGGATCTTGAATCTTCCCTTTATGATGTCATCTGGCTCAAAATATCTCTACAATATGACTATTTTTATTTGTTCCTAGTTCTCCTAACTCTACCAACTATTTGGAACTCTTTGACTATCTCACTTCTTGCCATGAGTCGTTGCTATCCATACACCCCAACACCGAGATCCTCTACCTAGGAGATTTCAATGCACATCACAGAGAGTGGCTTGGCTCTGCAAGGGATGACCCAGGTGGAGCTGAGGCACTCACATTTTCCTTACTTAATGATTTGGAACAAATAATCAAAAACCCTACACGCATTCCTGATTAATTCAATTTCAATTGTTTATTCCTTGATAGAGGAAGCGGGATCCTAGTGCTGTCACTAGGTACCCCTGTACAATAACACCAGAAGCATCTGGCAAGTGTCACAAGTATATACAGTATAAATATTATAAAGGGGCTTACTAAAGCCTAAGGAGGGAAGGATATTCCACTAACACATAATCAATGTTATTTACATAATATCTGGCCAGTATGGGGAGGATCATCGTGTCTCCGTCAACTTGCTAACATTCTTGATCTTTGTTTTACCTCCAAGCCCTCACACTATTCATACTCAATTTCTGCCCCCTTAGGGTCTTCTGATCACATTATTATTTCTTTTAAATCAAACTGGGCACGACCACCTCCCCCACCCCACCTGTAAACGTCAACTATGGCACTATCGGAGGGCAAACTGGCAATCCTTGCGAGAATTCTTTAACGACTTTCCTTGGGATAAATGTTGCTTCTCCACTCGGGACGCCTCGGTATGTGCTGACAGCATTGCTGGGGTTATACAGGGTGGTATGAGTGCATTTATCCCGTCTTCTACCAAAACTTTCACTTTACAATCATGTTTGATCGCTCCTGCTCCCTTGCATTCAGGGAGAGAGATGGGGCATATCAAGCTATGAAACTATCTCCTTCTCCTATTACCCACTCCTCTTTCATTATTTCTAGGAATCGCTGTAAAGCTATTCTTCGTAGGGCCAAGCGGAATTATGTTAAAAGAAAGACCGCTGTCCTGACCAATTCTTCCTCGAGTAAATCCTTCTGGTCCTTAATCAAAAACATCTGTAATAACTTATGCACTCCTTCTGTTCCTCCTCTCTTCCGACCTGATAACTCTATAGCCAACTCTCCCCCTGACAAAACCAATCTCTTTGGCACCTTATTCTCTTCTAATTCCACCTTAGACGATTCCAACTCTATCCCTCCTACCCCTGCACCTCCTACTGAACCTATGCACTTTCCTATAATCTCCACTCGGAGGGTTGCTGATGTGTTATCCAGATTGGATGTGAGTAAGGCGCATGAGCCGGACGGAATACCCCCCCCCCCCCTCCTCCCGTGTTCTGAAGGAGTGTGCTGAAGCTCTGGCCCCTGTGCTTGCTCGCCTCTTTCGCCTTTGCCTCAAAACCCAAATTTTTCTTTCTTCTTGGAAGCATGCCTTGGTTCAGCCCATCCTAAAGAAGGCTGACCATTCTAATCCCTCTAACTATAGCCCCATTGCCCTAACTTCATCCCTCTCTAAGATTTTCGAAACTATCTTGAACTCCCATTTTCTCCGTCACCTTGAACGCCATTCTCTTTTGTCGGATCACCAGTTTGGCTTTCGCCAGGCGAGATCTACTGGTGATCTGCTCTCCTACTGCACCCATCTTTGGTCATCCTCTCTTAGGGATTATGGGGAGACTTCCGTCGTGGCCCTCGACTTCTCCAAAGCATTTGACAGGGTATCAGGGCACAAGTCTTTGTTTTCTAAACTTCCCTCTTTTGGTTTCTCTTCCCCACTTTGTTTTCTAATCTCCAGCTTCCTTGAGAACCGATCCATGGCAGTTGTTGTCGAGGGATCGATCTCTCACTCTTTCTCTACCAATAGTGGTGTCCCACAGGGTTCTGTTCTTTCGCCTACTCTCTTCCTTCTTTTTATCAATGATTTACTTCACACTACAACTAGTTCTATTCATTCTTACGCTGATGATTCTACTCTTCACTCTTCTTCACATTTCCCCTTCCCCCAACTCTCAAATTAGATCTGTTTCTAGAGCTGATATCATTACATCTATCAATGCGGATCTGTGCAGCATGTCCGACTGGAGAGGTAGAAACTTGGTTAAATTCAATAGTAATTAAACTCAGTATTTACCAAATACACTTTCCAAATTAGATGATCTCCCACCAATCACATTTCAGGATGCTATCATTCCGCCAAATTCTAAAATAGATATGCTAGGCCTCACGATTTCCTCTACTATGTCATGGAAGACACACATCCTCAACATTGCTAAAGCTGCTTCCCGAAAGTTGGGAATGCTGTACAGATGCCGTAGCTACTTTATTCCTGAGCAGTTGCTTCAAGTATAGAAGGGATTCATTCGTCCTAACTTGGAGTACTGCTCTCGTATCTGGGGTGGCTCTTCTGTCCAACTGTTAGACAGGGTGGAATCATAGGCATTTCGTCTTATTAACTCTCCTCCTTTAGTTGACAATCTTTCTTCTCTTTCTCTTCGTCGCAATGTTGCTTCACTCTCTCTCTCTTTTACAGGTACTTTAACGGGCAATGTTCGGTGGATTTGGCATCCTGCGAACCGCTGGCAAGGCCGAGGGCTCGTAACACTCGTCTTGCCCGCGGTGCCCACCGTTTCTCTGTGGCTGTCGGTCACACTAGAATAACCCGTTATAGTACATCCTTCTTTCCTCACACAGCCAAACTGTGGAATCCTCTGCCTCCTTCTGTGTTTCCATAATCATACAATCTGTCTCACTTTAAAAAGCTGGTTTTCCGGCATCTTCGCGGTGTAGATTAATATAACCTTTTCCTTTCCGATTTTTAATTTCTCTATTCTTTTTTTTTTTTTTTTGCCCCCCAGGCCCCGATGTGGGTCGTTGACCTGTGCTCGGGTGGGCCAATCCCCGTTAAAAATAAATAAATAAAATAAAAGATTGGTGGGAAAATTAATATTAATTCGCTAATTTGGTGTAACTGTAAATGGTAATATATTCTATTACTCTGAATACAAACAAGTGATTGCCAGCACATTAAGGAATATTTTGTATCGAAGAAAACGTCGTTATTACGGAGGAGGAACTGTTGGTAAGAATTGGCAATTTACTGACTCCAGAATGAATTCACACTCGGTACCGCCAAACAATTTCTGGCAGGCTGCTCCAGACGTTCACAACTCACTCACAAAGTTTGCCCTGACAGTTTTCTGAACATGTGACTTCTTCAACCTCAATCTGTAACGCCTAGTAAGGTGGGCCAGAGACTTCTTTACATTGTTTAACTTGTCTTAAGATACAACGAACCAACCAGACATGGAAATGTATTATTTTCGGTTAATTTGGGTAGGTTAGGTCAGGTGTAGGTTAAATAGGGTATCCACCAGTGCCATAAAAAATTAACTTCTCTCAATCTATCAAAATCCTTTTTTTCATTCTCCATTTCCAGAAAAAAAACTATATTCTTCTCATCGTTTACTTTTATCCTCTTCGCCATTGAACGGCTCGTTAGCCGCTTGGGCGGTGGGTCACGTCTCTGTTACGCAATTTTGGGCAGTACTGGGCAGGCAATGGTTCCTGGATGTATCTGAACCTGCTCCAGAGCTGGTCAAGTCTGGTCTTGAAACAGCTCACACTCGGTGCCGCCATAACACTCTCTGGTAGGTTGTTCCAAGAGTTCACAATTCTCACTCCGAAAAAGTTTGCCCTCACAGTTTTCAGGACTTGTGGCTTCTTCAACCTTGAGCTGTGACCCCTTGTGGGGCGAGCGTCCGCCAGATCCAGGAATGGACACTCGACTGAGTAGCGTCCTTTGAGTTGCTTATTCACCTCAATTAGGTCACTCCTTGCCCGTCTGAAGTATAAGCTAGGCGGTTGCAGTCTGGTGACCCTCCTTTGGACATTTTCAATCAAATGACAGTCCCTAGCATATCTCGGGAACCAGACAGGGAAGCACCTCACTCTTGAAGATCATTACGAGGAATATCTTAACGACGTTCTTAGAAGACGTAATTTAGTTGCTTGATTCACCTTCTTCTCATAATACCCAATACCCAAAAATATAACACATCCCATTTTCCTCCTGTAATACCACATGAAACCTTCATTTTTCTCTTAAACAAACAAACCAAAAATGACTAAGCCCCCGCCCCCCGACACAGCACTTTCCGGGTGGGCAGTGAGAGCTCGGGGTACGAACTGGACATCGGAAACTATTCTGGGAACGCGACGGACGCCTTTACCTATCACCACGGCCGACCCTTCACCTCCTACGACCGTGACAACGATCTCTACATCGGCGGCAACTGCGCCAGGTACTTCTCCGGCGGCTGGTGGTATGACAGGTGAGTTCTCGTTCGTCTAATAAATCAGTGGTACCCATTTTTTTTCATTCCCCCCCCCCCCCCCGTGAGCGTTCAAAATCCCCGTTAACCCCTTAATTTTCAATAAAAGAAAAAGTAAATTGATCTGATCAGAAGATAAAGAGAACATATTTAGCACTTCTTCCCCTATGAGGGCCAAAAGCATCAATCAATCAATAACTGTATAAGTATAACACTTTAACTGTATAACATAATTTTAACAATTACCACAGTGATGATAACACTAAGTTTGAAGTCATCCAATGAGTGAGTCCAAAGTCAAATTGGAAAGAAAGATGCCAAATTCTACTCTGCCAAGTCGAAATGAATATTAAAACCTTATTTATTTCAGATTTCTTAGAATTTTTTACCGTTCTTCAACTTTCCATAGCCCGCCCTGGACCCCCATTGCCCTGGACCCCTGTTTGGAAATGACTTTGACATCAGACATACAGGGTGCGCACATGAATCCTTTGCAACTTTGAGTCACAATGCATAGCGAATGAAATTTTTTTTAATGGAGTTTGGTTTATTGAACAGAACATATCCTAAAGTTTGTTCACTAAGTCTTCATTATTACACGTCGATATGGGCCCCTTTGTCCACGATACAATATATGATCCCATTATAAAGTTATGCTTATTCCAAGTTGTAAAGGTTTCATTTAGACACACTGTATGCCTTAACAATTTCTTTAATTAGGTACACCTGATAACGTAATTAACTTACTTCGTATTCATCCCGTACACAGCAACTCAGAGCACCTGCATTATCTTCAATATTCTACTTCTCCTGAACAGGTGCTACGACGCTCACCTCAACGGCGTGTTCCCGGTGACGCCCGACCGTCAGAACGACTCCTTCATCACGTGGTGGGCACACGAGGACGGCCTGAAGGTCCCCCTCGTTCTCAATAGTACAACGCTCAGAGTCAAGCCCAGGGCACTGTAAGAGCTCTTGAGAGTCACGTTTTGTCCGTCTCTAGGCGCCAGATGAACTCTCAGAGATGTATTGTGTGCACAAAGCTCGCTACACGCCAGATGGACTCTCATGGCTAAGCTTTCTGTGTCCGATCTCTCTACACGACGTCGTGGCAGCTTTAGGGCGCATTTAATCTTTCGGAGATGTCTAGTATGTTCTGAGCTCTTTACACTCCACTCGCCAGTCTCAGAGCTAAGCTAGACTTCCATAGGTAAGTTTAGTATGACCTGAGCATACTAACCTCTCCTAAACATCTTACAAATTTAAGATGCCCTGATCTCCTCAGTCCCTCTCCCGATTAAGGTACCGTGAATGTAACGTGATGGTGGACTTGGTCACTTTGTCGAATATTTGTATGGTATGTAAACTTCTTACCTGCGAGACGATATTTGTGATCACAAGACCTACGAGCTATCTTATACTCCCTCTCAAGCTTACATCCCCCAAATTCTCTTTATTCACAGTATGGTGCGATAACATGCACGGGGGCGAACCCAGAATTTCAGGTTAGTGGGAGCAATCCTATGTAAACTGCTGAGGGCCGGGAATCTTGGGGCCACACAGGACACCATGTACCAGATGAGATAAGAAAGCTGAGGGGTGCAAAATGCAAAGAATAACGAGAAATTAACGAGGGGGTACGTGCCCTCCACCCGCTCTCTTCCTCCCTTCACTCGTCCATCTGTTACTACACTATGGAAGGTTAATACTCTGGAACACTGACTCGTGTTAGCCAGTAGCTGCAGGGGAATGTTATAAAAAAAAATATTCTTACCCTTAGTTTATCCCCCGAAAGGTGGAGTAATTGTAATTTATGTAATTTTGTTTTGGCGATTTTTTTCGTCTTGATCACGAACCGACATGCTCCCTGTGACGCCATATTGACTCGTTTACATGATATGAATTGTTGTATGAAAGATGAACCAACCAAACCTACCAACTCTAGGATGGAAGTATATTATTTTAGGTCAGTTTTGGAAGGTTAATTTATGTTTGCTATGATAGGTTTAATTAGGTAAGGTATGGAAATGTCGGTGGGAAGCGTTTGTGAAGGGTTGAAGCACAAACTTGGCGTTACCGGGTAGACGGACCATAGAAACATGGGAAAAAACTTATTACGAAAGTTGCTTTTTATATACCTCCTTATAGTATGCTGGAGATAGGAAAGAAGTTTTATCCTATATGAAATTTCCCTTAAAGTTGTTGGTTAACTCGAGTCAGTGTTCTAGAGTATTACCTGGTAGTAGTTCACCCCGGACTCTTCCTCTGGTCACCTTTAGTCTTTGGGGGCCGTCAGACCGACGTTGATCTTCTCCGTTATGCCGTGTTAACTGAGCCAGTTATCTTTTCAGCAGTACTCCTGACTGACGGACTCACTCACTCAAAAATATCTTTACCCAGACAGTACCGTCATCCGTAAAAGTGTTTTCCATTTTCTTTTTCGAAATTATATTAGTGTCATTACCTAAGCATTAATTATATGAATGAAAATACTAATAAAATTCAATCATCGTATTCTTGTAACTAAATTTTCTGCGTTAGTTAAATAACGGCAGCATACTTGAAATAAACATATGATTCAGTCTCTATTATTCTTCCTAACCCCAGGCAGTTCGAGCCTTCAGTGACTCAACCATACAAGTCACAACCAATTATAACCTGTTATCCAAATTCCTACTCTTCCACCAATTAGTTCTACTGTTAATACTTTCCCACTAACCTTTATCCCTTCATGAAGAAATATTAATCGTTTTGGGAGCGAGGAGTTCGGCGCACTGAGTTAAATTTACTGGTAGGCTCATCGTCAACCACGTCAATCTCAGTGATCGGTCGTAAGTTCATAACAAAATAATAAAGGATCATGAATATAATGTACATGAACGTGAATCCCGAATGCAAAATAACGCAAACGAATAATATAAACAAACAAGAATAGATAATAAATGTAAAATATTATTATTATTATTATTATTATTTAATTAATATACATCGTCCTACGTGAAACATGTGACAAGAAAAGACGACCAAATGATTCGAGCAATACTCTGTACACGTAAATATAAAGCGAGTCGTGGAAATATCGTTTCATTAAGGAGGACTATGAAGAAATTCTTTAACCTTCAAGCACTATAAAAATTTTCAATAGATGGCAAAAACATGTAGAGCTTACATGTATGACACCTATATAAGGGCCTCAGTGCTGACAGGGATCGTGACACGAGAATCTAACGTAAATTAAGTAGAAAGGTCACCATACATCAGAACAATTTATCTTTTTGTATGAATTGATTTAGTTTAAGTGCTTGAAGAATTTGATCGTTGATAACCGGAAATGTAAAAGAGAAAAACACTAATATTTATAATAATTAACAAGCGAAAGCAATTGTAGTAAACAAATCGGTTGTAAACACAGAGATGTGAAAGAAACAAAATCTTTACTCCACCAACCATTGAAACATACATTAGTACACTTACTAACCCGTACAGTATATAATTCTTTACGCCTTAAACTCTATGTCTCCAGCAACACCAAAATTATATACTAGCGCTGCTAATAAGCATCCGCCGACCAGAATGCTATAGGTTGAAAACGCTACTTGATGTCATGTTTCACAATTATAGGTCGAATAAAATTATTTTTATAACACTTCCCAAGATAACAACAGACAACACACTATCCAAATAATCCTACCCTAATCATCCTATGGTAAGTCTGGTTTGGTTAGGTGTAATTAATTAATGTCTACCTGAAGAATACACTATCATCAGTTTATTTCTGGAAGTGAACAGATTATGGCCACTCTACACACACATATATACACGTACATACACACCCACATACATGCACACCCACTCCGACATACACATATAGCCAAATGGTGTGAAACTGTTGGTAAATTTTTATGATTTTTATTTTAATTTAAAATTTAAATTGTTTAAGGTTTAGGATAAGTATATTTAGTATATTTAAAAATTACTCTGTATTTACATATATTTTGATATATTCCAGTGTTAAGTATACACATCATATCAGTAGTTATGGTAGATATATTAGTTAATAAAATATTACTAATTCATTACTATAT
Source organism: Homarus gammarus (assembly GCA_958450375.1). NCBI lineage: Eukaryota > Metazoa > Arthropoda > Malacostraca > Decapoda > Nephropidae > Homarus > Homarus gammarus. The sequence continues at coordinate 3,515,284 of CAUDMG010002282.1, read as the reverse complement.
TATTTCTCCATTTTAAGATTTTGTTCTAAATAAACTATAAAATAAATCTGTTCAATAAAATAGATTTATATAAATTAGGTATTATCTATAAGAAGAATTTTAAACAGTTTCCTCCCATACTGTATTTTTATTTTTCTAATTTAAAAAATATAAGGAAACATAACACTATATCTTTAAAAAATTGAATTAAATTTTCTTAAAACAATTCTTACTTAGGTTTCTTCGTATTCCTTTATCAATATATGAAGTTGCATAAATTTCAGACATTATTCAAACTTCACAATACATTTCACTAAACCTCAAACTACATTCAATCTGACACTTCACTGTACCTCAGATTTCCTTCATTCATACACTTGCTGGGAATTAAAACCATTTACTCATACAAAAGTTTATTAGTGAGTTCAGCATAATACAAGAATCATAAGAAATACACAAAAATAATGGTACTCAAGACAATCTAATCTATATATACTGTATATACATCTATTTACAAAAGTGGTATTCAAAGCTGCATTTATTTACAACTCGTGTAAAAAATATTGTAAAAAAATAATAATGTTAAAAATAGATAAACCACGAATAGGATTTGGTAAAACAGCATCGAAATGGTAGAGATAAGTTTAACCTAACCTAACCTTATGTAATTTAACCTCATTTGGTTTAATTTAACATGATGTGGAACTGCTAAAGCTTTTCGTAAGGTTAGGTTAGGTTTAGGTTGATTTTTCTCTTTATGATAGCTATTGACAAGAACCTAATATAACCAAAAGCTATTCATAGTGCCAAGGTTTAGGATTAAGTTAGGTTAGGTTAAATTAAACCCTTGATGACATTTATCGATATAAACCTCACCTAACCTAAACCTAAATAAATCTAGGTATGGTTAGGTTAGGTTTAATTACATTAGATTGAGTACTGCAAAACACGAGGCTAAGGTAACTTAACCTAACCATAGCTACCTTCAGTTAAGTCAGGTTAGGTCAGGTTAGGTTAGGTCAGGTCAGGTTAGGTCAGTTTATAAAGAGCAAGCTTACCACGTCCTATTCGCGGTAATTCTTCTCCAACACTGCACACTTGCATACAAATCTCCCCTTTGCTATTGGTCTGGATAAATAAAGAGTTGGACCAATCACATTACCGAAAAATAAAAACACATCTGGCAACTGAAGTGATGAGTGAGACCTATAAGTATTTAGTTGACTGTTTTATAATGACGTTCGAGACTAAACCATATTTTACCTCGCGTGTGTCTTTGATTAAAACATGCTGTATCGTAGACTGAAACTTATGCTATTAAATTATATGACTGGGTTAATCAAGGCATCTGAAAGTTGGTTGATTTGTTTCAACTAAAAATAAAACAATTAGGGAAATATCGATTGATTTGGTAGTTTTTAAGCCTTTACTTATATATAATATTCCTTATACAGCATATCTTATACCCTGGTAAAATGGCTACATAAAAAATATAAATAGTGTAACGAAAAATTATAAAAAGTAATCTCTTCTTAGCATTACTTCTGCAGCCATTTTTGTCATTGTTTTTTTTAAGGGATCCCAAACATAATAGTAGGTTTAAGAGAGAGCCGACCAAATCGTCTACTGGTGGGGTGGTATGTACATATGATTTATCAACTTAGCATACATAAATAATTACCTTAATGTATTGTTTCTTACTGGGATAATTATAATCGTAGTACAGTAATTACATTGTGTTTACTTTCTTATAATGATAAATAACTTCTTTCTTAATTCCTGGTGGGGGAAGACAGAGTGATGTTCTCTTATGACTTCTACTATTTCTTTCTTCTTCTTTCTCTGTGTTCTTTCTGATCAATTATCTCTTTCTTAGTCTCTTAGTCTCTCGGATATAATGTATTCTTTCTTTTCTACTTTCACAATCTCTCTCACTGACATCTCAATTAAAGCCTAAAATAAAATAATTGTAGAGACACAAACACCTGACTATCTCTTATTGTCTCTCTCACGTCGTTGTGTTCACCCAGGAAGACAAAACAGAGCTCTCACACTGATGGCTCTCTCTCCCTGTGTCTCTCAAGAGCTACTACACCATTGAAAGAGTCACATCAAAGACTGTATAATTATGATATTATAAATTGTATCCTGTGTGAGTGTGAGTGTGTGTGTGTGTGTGTGTGTGTGTGGATTGAATGAGAAGGTGAATGTGTTATGGTGCGTAAATGATGAGTGAGTGTGTTGTGATGAGTGTGTTTGGTTGGTGTGGGGTGATTGGGTGAAAGTGAGTATGTGGTAGTGTTGTGGTGAAAGAGTAGCTAGTGTGTAGTTGTGGTGGAGGGTGTGTGTGGTGCAGGAGGTTGTGGTGGAGGGTTTGTGGTTGTGGTTGGAGGGTGTTAGTAGAGGTTAGCTGCAGAGTGGCCAGCACCCGGCAGGAGGGAGAGCCGCCATGAATGACCATCACTTAACACCCCAGCATGGTAGGTCCTAAGATTAGTGGGGGGGGGGGGCGACGATGCTCCTAGGGGGAGGGAAAACTTAACCAACGGGAAAGGGAGAAGGAGGGAAGGGGAAGGAGAAAGGGGAGAGGGTTGGAGTGACGGTGATGGTGGCGGTGGAGTAGGTGGTGAGGGTGGTGTGGACGACCTCCACGCTGCTGATGGTGGTCATGATGGGCCGTGCGTTGAAGATGACGCGGAAGACCCTGGTGGAGGTGGTGGTGAGGTCGGTGGTGATAGTCACGGGGGAGGAGGTCACGGTGGTCTGCGGCTGGACAGGAGGAAACCCGCCAAAGCCGTAGGGGTTCATCAGACGAAGGTAAGCCAGTTGCTGCAGCTGCTCCGGTGTCAGTTGTGGGGTGGCTACTGCTGGTTCAGCTGGTGCCAGCAGCTGTCCTGGGGTCAACTGAGGTGTTCCACCACTCTGTTGCTGTTGTTTTTGCTGCTGCTGCTGTTGCTGCTGGCGCTGTTCGAGGGCAGCAGCCAGCTGAGGATGTAATTGCTTTTCAAAAACATCTGGGTTAAACTCTCCCCCCGCCAGTTCGGCAAGGTCGGGGTCCTGGATGGGGAAACCAGGAGGTGGTCGAACACGGGTCTCACTTGTCGTGGCCACGATCTCTCCGTTCTCGTCGTACTCCACTTCTCCTGGGAGCAGAGCCTCCTCGTTCTCGGTGCCCTCAGCCAACAGCTGACCATTGAATTCGTTCAAGGAGTTCTCGGGGATGAAAGAGAACGCTTCGTAAGGTGGCATAGTCTTGAGAGCGGTGACGACCCGGGTGATGTGGTAAGTCTGTGTGAGTGTGTGGAAAAAGGTTTCTCCGGCCTGCAGTACTGGCAGCACCGACGTCTTCTTCACCATGTCCGTTGTGCTGAAGGTCTCCGTCACCGTCTCCAGCACCACGGAGATGTCATTCGAACCGAGGTCGACAGGTGGAAGCGTAGACACATCGCGTGGGCCAGCGTTCAGGATGTTCTCGAACAGAGGCGTCTCGTAGAGCTCGTCCTGGATGAGGGTGGGGTCGGGTGTGACATCGATGCTGTGAGTAAGGGTCTTAGTGAAGGTGACGTAGCGGGTGTTCTTGGTGGTACCGACTCGGAAGGTGTGCAGAGAGCGGATGGTCTTCACCTCGAGCCAGACGTCAGTAGGGCCATCGGCGGGCGTGCTGGTCACCACCCGAATAGTCTCCTCCTGGGTATCCTGTAGTATGGGAGCTTCGGGAGTTGGTCGATAGTAGGAGTCGATGACACTCTCTTCAGCAGTCTGTTGTTTGTTATAGTTATCAGCGGGGCCGATGGGGCGTCTGTTGATGTTAACTTTGGGTCTGGGTGATGTTCCGAGGCGCCAGCGGTTTGAGGGTCTTCCCGTGCGCTTGGAGCCGGGAGGAGTAGGACGCAGAGTAGTTTGTCGACCACCACTGAAGCGCCGAGTTGCGGATGACTTATAGCGTGGTATGACAGTTGTCGGGTTCTGCGATTGAGCGTAAAATGTGCTGACCTCTGGTGTCCTCCTCAAAGATGCTGTTTGCTGAAACCTGAAGGATGGACGTAGGTTAGAACCTGCCCTCTGCAAGTCATGATCCTCCTCCTCATCAGCGTATGGATCTTGCATGGGGCGAGGGCGAGGACGAGAGTCTTGTTGGGAACCTCGACGTTTGGACAGAGCAGACCTGAGGCGTGCCTGTATGAGTGACTCCTCCTCGTTTCTGCGACTGTCGCGGTTTCTGCTCACTGGTGCTGAGAAGAGAGACTCAAACGGGAGGGCAGAGGTGGTCTCTGGCGTGATAAACTGTGTAGCTGAACCCTTGATGACAGACTTGATGGTTTCGTAATCAGGGGACAAGGAGGGGCTGTTAAGGGTTTCCTCCTGTGCAAGTGACACCTGGAAGATGTGGGAGGTGCTCATGAGGACTTGTGCGTACTGTCCTTTGATGTAGGTCCCAATGACACTGGTCTCGTGCACGGTAGTGAGTCCGTCCGAAACAATGGTCCCTCCTAGCTTGGTGACGAGACCAGTGGGGAACTCGGTTTTGGTGTTGTCAGTGTTCAATAAGCTGGCGCTGTAAAGTTCTTTTTTAGCTGTCGGTTCAACCTCGAAAACATCGAACTCCTCTTGTACGTTCAGAGTGGGAGACGAGGAGAGAAAGTCGTAGTGTTCGCTGACCTGCCCCAGCTCGTTGTTGACAGCAGTACTGAAGGGGCCTATGACGCTCAGTGAGGCGAAGCCTTGTGTGGCACTCACGACGACTTCTGAGGGTGTAGTGATGAACACTGGGGACCTCAGCGGTTCTTGAGTGACCTTGGTTTTCTGCGTCAACTTACCAGTTCCTTCAACAGTGATCGGCACTATCGTGGAGCCCCCCGGAAACCTTCTATCTGACGCCGGCTTCTTCCGGTTGGCGAAGTAGTTGAGGTCAAGGCGTCGACGGTTGCCAGTGGTTTCGGCAGCGGGCTTAAAGGGGCGGCGGAAAGGCGGTGTAGAACGGGTCGGCTTGGCCACGACCTCTACTTTTTCTTCTGGTAATTCTTCCTCAAATATCTCCTCCTGGGGTGACCTGGAGAAGAGTTCCTCGATGGCCAGCGGTGTGTGAGGCTCGAAGAAGGACGATTCAAGGGTGGAGGAGGGGAGGATGGAGGCCCTTGGGGGTAGCGTGGAGGGTGCGGGTGTGGCCGTCACTCTGGCCAGTGTGGGTGTGGGTGAGGGCGTGAAACGAGACGATGGGCGGGCGGGATGAGACGAACGCGAAGCTGGAGACGGCACCCGGGTCTCGGTAGCACTGGGCTCTGCAGAGTAAAAAACCGAGTTTAGGAAGACATAATTTACCAGGAGGTTTCTGTATTGTCCTAGCACCTTGCCTAAGCGTATACTGCCATACCTGCCATACTTACGCTGCGCTGATTCCTCCATTCTTCTCATATATCAACAGTGATGGTTGTGTTTCCTGCGGCGCTCAGTCAAAACCACAGTTGACAGCACTGACACAACTCCTTACTGTTGTCACTGCCACGTTTCATGTTACCTTCACCACTAGACACAAGTGCCACACCCTCCTGACATTAACAAGCTTGAGGAACTAATAAGTCTCTGCTGTATCGCTGAAACAATGGATCCTGGTATCACCTCCTTTCCTGGGTAAATTGCACAAATTTCCAACCTGTCTGGCTATAAAATCATCTATAAATACTTCCATTTACCTATTTTCAAGAAGGTCGAACCTTCTCTTCCCTCTCTTACATCCGTCTAACTATAGTCCAACAGCTCCCACATTCATGACCTCAAACGATCATTAGTCAGAAGCTTCTCCTATATAAGACCTTCATCTATGTTCTACCACTGTGGGCTTCTCGGGGGCAACTGAGCCATCCATCATCAAGTAGAGTGATAAGTAATGATGTTCCAAGCGCACTCTGGTGGTGGTCTGCCTCACTTCTTACACTTACTCGAACTCTACAGTAAGTCAAGCCTACCAACTGACCAACTGAATGCATATACAGCTTACTACTGCTACTACTACTACTACTACTACTACTACTACTACTACTACTACTACTACTATCCCATTTTGCACTATACTTAGACAACTTTTCAGCTCACTACGACAGAAACCGATGATTTAAAACAACTGAACATTATTCGAAAAAAATGACATGAAATTGAAAATCATTAATAAGGACAAACGTCATAACAGTAAACAATGAATCTCTCTTGTGACAATCCATTAAAAATTTGTGAGACAGTAATCGAAAATAAAATGCCGTAGTGGTAAAAGACGAGCGAAGAACTTTACGCCCGTATTATTAAACAACATCTGCCCTTGAAGAGGGTCGTCGTGTTTCAACCCGAGTTTTAAACTAAAGGAGTCCTGAGGGACACCGCAGTACAGTACTTAACGGGTTGGTGTGGCGGTAAAATGAACTAATTCCAATAATTAAAGTCTCGACTACAATAAGACACCCAGAACCATTATACAATGGGGCTGTTGATGTATATTCTGTCCATCTATGTATACTGATTTGGTATGGCAGCTTATGACTCACTGGTATCTATCTATCTATCTATCTATCTATTATGAAAATCTGTCTGTGTATAATGTAAAAAGGATATCACCCATAGATTGCCGTTTACAGAGCAGAAAGTATCCCACGAGACAAGAGCAGACCCGGAATAAGACAGCAGACCGGGAATAAGACAGCAGACACTCACTACCACTCTGGCTCTGAGGAGTGAAGATCATGACAGTGTTGCCAACGACGGTCGTGAAGTCCAGGAAGCCATACACGGTCTTGGTGACGAAATTTGAGGATGGTGAGGGCGCGGGTCTTGGTGTGGGCGGGGGCTGGTCGACCACCACGGGCGTTACCTCCACTACTGAAGGTGGTGAGGCTACATCCCCACCTTCTCCGTCAGGGGTGTAGACAGGCGACAGCTGGGCCGACGCTGTCACAACTGTAAACATGGATCAGAAATTACTTTTATGTTAACTTATATGGCGTCGATCGGTTACGTTAATACGAATTGTGTTAGGTTAATTAATCCGGTTTCAGTTAAGTTAGGTTGTTAGGTTGTATTAGGTTAGGTTTAAGTTTGGTTAATTGGGTTAGGATATGTTAGGCTTGTTTAGGTTAGGTTAGGTTAGGTTAGGTTAGGTTAGGTTAAGTTAGGTTAGGTTAGGTTAGGTTAGGTTAGGTTAGGTTAGGTTAAGTTAGGTTAGGTTAGGTTAGGTTAGGTTAAAGGTTGTTTGGGTGAAGTTAAAACAAGATAAAAGCATTTAGATGAGGCTGGACCGTGGTAGGGTCAATATAGGTTAGGTTAGGTCATAATATATTAGATTAGGCTAGATTAGGTCATGATAGATTAGGCTAGGCTAGTGGTGTGAGGGCTAGGGGGAAGTTATTTGGGGTGGGGGAGTTAAGGGAGGGGTAGGGGTAAGGGGAGGAGGGGCGGATGGTATGGGGATGAAGGGGGTAAGGGGATGGATAGGGAAAGGGGGGAAGGGGGGAGTAGGGGTGAAAGAAAGGGAGGGGTTAGGCCCTGGGGAGTGAGGGGCAGAGTGGGGTGGGGGTGAGGGGAAGGGGTTGATGTGGTACCTAAATAATGCTAATGTTATAGGACAGCCTCTTAAACATCGCCAGTATCGAGGAAGACATTGTACTGCGTATGACCCACAACAAGTGATGTACAGTAGACAGTAACAAACAATTTCCCATTTTCTCCAATTTGATTCTTAAAAAAATCCCATTATTCTAATTTGATTCTAAAACAATTTCCCATTTTCTCCAATTTGATTCATAAACAATTTCCCATTTTTTCTAATTTGATTCTTTAAAAAATCCCATTTTATCTAATTTGATTCTGAAACAATTTCCCATTTTCTCCAATTTGATTCTAAAACAATTTCCCATTTTCTCTAATTTGCTCCTGCTTTATATCTCATCAATTTATTAATCAACTTTTTTGCTTATGTTTTGTCAATTTTTTTCTGGCAATGGTGTAATTGTTGCTAACTGTGAGTGACTGTGAATGGCTATGAGTGATGGTGAATGGCAATGAGTGATTGTGAGTGCCTGAGAGTGGCTATGAGTGGCTGGGAGAAGCTGGGAATGACTGTAAGTAACTCTAAGACTGTGTGCTTCGTGACATCGTTATGACACGTCCAGTTAGATCACAATACTGTTAACTGTTACATCCAGGAGCAAGTGACTGGATTTAATGACTGTACAGATACGCTTACATTAATACAGTTACCACATGGGTATTACTGTATCTGTACTGTATAACTGTAATGCATACCTGTAATGTATAACTGTATTGTATACCTGTAATGTATAACTGTATTGTATACCTGTGTATTTACCTGTACATATATGACTGAATTTACTCCTTAGAGGAAGACTGAGTAACGTGACTACTTACCACTGCTATGAGATGACTTGGTGAATAGTGAAGTAATGGTAATAATGAATAATACTACAATGAATAATTGGTTTAACATCATAATGAAAAAATGCAGAGGAATTTATGTAGGTAAGGTTTCAGTGCTACAAGGGCGTATGGTGGTGAGGATAAGCGAGGGATAAGCGAAGGGGTGTTAATTATTGCAGGTGTAGGACAGGTGTGTGTGTGTGTGTGTGTGTGTGTGTGTGTGTGTGTGTGTGTGTGTGTGTGTGTTTATCTGTCTATCGGCCACCAAACACATTTATTTTTGGTGGGATCACCTGAAGATTAAACACCCTACAGTAATTTAATCCAACCTAATTTAACCTCACCTAACAATCAAATCAAACCTAACTTAATTAAACCCAACCTAACCTAACCAAACTTGATCTAACCTAACCTAGCTTAATGTAACTCAACCTAACCTAGCTTAATGTAACTCAACCTAACCTAACCAAACTTGATCTAACCTAACCTAGCTTAATGTAACTCAACCTAACCTAGCTTAATGTAACTCAACCTAACCTAACCAATTCAGGTAGTGTCACAGGGTTTTTAATCATCAGGTGAAATAAGGTGTGTTAGTAATGAAGTATCTTATTTAATTTCAGCTACAGTATACTGAAGTGTTTTACGGAGATATGGAAAACCTCTCTCTCTCTCTCTCTCTCTCTCTCTCTCTCTCTCTCTCTCTCTCTCAGTAACAACAGCTCTTAATCCTCACAAACGAGATATAAAATAAACCAATAAACAAACGGAGGAGAGAAAAGCCTTAAGTGATACATGTATGTGTGTGTGTGTGTGTGTGTGTGTGTGTGTGTGTGTGTGTGTGTGTGTGTGAAGCAACAAAATCATAATAACAGATTATATTTTAAGGCCAAACCGAATATTGCAGATTGGTTGGGGACAGGTGTGTGGAGGGGGTGGGGGGTAGGGGTGGGTGGTTAGGTGCACATAACATAAACACAGTGTCCAGGACAACAAAAAGTGTTACAACAGAAAGACACACATACAGACAGAGAGACACACAGACAGACAGAGAGACACACAGACAGACAGACAGACAAAGAGACACACATACAGACAGACAGAGAGACACACATACAGACAGACAGAGAGACACATATACAGACAGACAGAGAGACAGAGAGACACACATACAGACAAAGAGACACACATACAGACAGACAGAGAGACACACATACAGACAGACAGAGAGACACACATACAGACAGACAGAGAGACACACATACAGACAGACAGAGAGACAGAGAGACATACATACAGACAAAGAGACACATACAGACAGACAGAGAGACACACATACAGACAGACAGAGAGACACACATACAGACAGACAGAGAGACAGAGAGACACACATACAGACAGAGAGACACACAGACAGACAGAGAGACACACAGACAGACAGACAGAGAGACACACATACAGACAGACAGAGAGACACACATACAGACAGACAGAGAGACACATATACAGACAGACAGAGAGACAGAGAGACACACATACAGACAAAGAGACACACATACAGACAGACAGAGAGACACACATACAGACAGACAGAGAGACACACATACAGACAGACAGACAGACAGAGAGACACACATACAGACAGACAGAGAGACACACATACAGACAGACAGAGAGACACACATACAGACAGAGACAGACAGAGAGACACACAGACAGACAGAGAGACACACATACAGACAGACAGACAGAGAGACACACATACAGACAGAGACACACATACAGACAGACAGACAGACAGAGAGACACACATACAGACAGACAGACAGACAGAGAGACACACATACAGACAGACAGACAGACAGAGAGACACAGACAGACAGAGAGACACACATACAGACAAAGAGACACACATACAGACACACAGACAGACAGAGAGACACACAGACAGACAGAGAGACTCACAGACAGACAGAGAGACACACATACAGACAGACAGACAGACAGAGAGACACACATACAGACAGACAGACAGACAGAGAGACACACATACAGACAGACAGACAGACAGAGAGACACACAGACAGACAAAGAGACACACATACAGACACACAGACAGACAGAGAGACACACAGACAGACAGAGAGACACACATACAGACAAAGAGACACACATACAGACAGAGACACACATACAGACAAAGAGACACACATACAGACAAAGAGACACACATACAGACACACAGACAGACAGAGAGACACGCAGACAGACAGAGAGACACACATACAGACAAAGAGACACACATACAGACAGACAGACAGACAGAGAGACACACATACAGACAGACAGACAGACAGAGAGACACACATACAGACACACAGACAGACAGAGAGACACACAGACAGACAGAGAGACACACATACAGACAAAGAGACACACATACAGACAGACAGACAGACAGAGAGACACGCATACAGAGACAGACACACAGACAGACAGACAGACAGACGTGATGTGTATCTCTTTGAACGAGACGCCATCAATGTTCAACGGCGTCTTGGAGCAAACGTTAATTCTTTCAGGAACCGAATACCGAGGGTTAGTATCCCACCAGGTGCTGTGTGAAATATATCGAGATGTTACGTTATAATGTGTGAAAACCTTTTATTCTTTACCGTAGTCTCATGCCATACAGGTCGTGAAGAGAATATTTATACTGTATATTACTGGAGGGTTTTTGTTCACTTGTTGTTCAGGTCTTATACCACTGAAGGCTCAAGTAGTGTGTTGAGGCACTATTAATCTTGTGGATTCATTCATGGCAACTTAAATCAGCTGGTGTTTCTACTTCTACGAGTACTATGTTCTGTCATTCATACATGGACGTGATGCTTACTACTACTACTACTACTATTACCATTACTACTACTATTGCTGTTGTTATTGCTGCTGCTTCTGTTGGTCCATTCATAACCTCCACTTTAACGATAGGTTCATTCATATGCTGATATATACTGCTTCCTGAACTGTTCATAATAACGAGGTGCTTGCTACTTCTACCACGCCAACTACTACTGACTCATGCGTCTACACACCTGACACACCAGTAACAACACTACACACCCGTACTGTACTAGCGGGCGTCTCCAAGGGGCTACAGTTCGTGCTCTACATCATGCAAGCGTCATGCAGCTCTGCCCTGATCACAGTGACCAGCGCAAGTTCTAATCTAGTTTACAAATATTGCAGAATAATTGTTTACACAACCACAGATGTTTATAATGGTGGGTTTTATTGAATTTTATTTTTACAGGATATTTTAAAGGTAATAAAGAGTTAAGTGTTTATATAGTTATAATATAATTTTTTGTATTTAGTTTAGGTTCAACGCTATTGACTTGTAGTCTTTAGGAACGAATTCAAGTTCGTGCAGTTTTTACGTATTCAAGGGGGAAAAACGCATACCAGAGAGCTAGTTAACTAACAGTGCTTTATATAGAGAAAGAACGTACACACAAAATGCGTAACAGTGAGCTACTACAGCTAACAGAGCTGTCTATAAGGAAAACAGGTCGCACAGAGACGGTGGACCGCGTACTAGAGGACTAATTCACATAAAGAACTGCATGACTAGGGCCGTCGCGGCGTGCATCAGAGAGGGATAGCGAAGGGAAGGGCCCTGGGTGATGACGTCACATGTAAACATCACCGCAGGGCAGCCAACTGTGTGTGTGTGGAGGCGTGCGTGTCAAGGCTGCCAACTTACCCAAGCTGAACGGATCGGTATTGTCTCCGCCAACGGTAAAGGTGTTAAGTTTGGGATACTCAACGACATGGGCACTTCCTGTTGTTGGGTTCCCTGCAAAAAGAAGCCACAGCGAGACATGCCAAGTGAGCTGAGGTCAACTGGGGGTCAACGGGGGTCAACTGGGGTCAACTGAGTTCAGCTGAGGTCAGGTAAGAGTTATTGAGATCTACTAAATTCAATTGGACTCAACTGAAACCAATTGAGGTAAATTGGGTTGAGCTGAGATCAACTGAAGTCAACTGAGGTCAGCTGAGGAGGTCAAGGTTCTCCACGACCTCCCTCCTTCCCTACTTTGGTCAGGTTGGTCGTCGGTGATTGGTCAGAATCATCTACACGAGCCGTACATAAAAGCTACTGAGACAACCACTACAAGACCTGTACTGTATATATTTATTAGTGTCAACAGTTCTCACTATCTCTTATTACTACTAAAGCCTCAGGTATACTTGACTGAGTGTGCAGGTCTACTGATGCCAATTAATAAAGTCTAAGTCATGCTGAATAAAAAAAATAAATAAAAAATAAAATAATCCTAATGCAATGAGTTAAGAATTACAGCAAGATGTCTGACTACTTTTTGGCAGTCTGGATGATTTTTAACATTAACTCGTAAAGCTAAAAGTTACAGGGTTGATTATGTTAGTTCAGTTAGTGAGTTGATACCATCTGCTTGCAGTAACCATCATCATCATCATCATCATCATCATCACGGTTCAAACTCGCGGGAAAAAAGTAGCCAACAGGCAGAATCAAGGAGAGAACACGGAGGACAGGTGTCAAGAAGAACGTCATTAACAAACACAGGTGTCGATGCCGGCCATCAGTTCCTCAGCCGAAGGTTCTTAGCTTTGTGTACACTGGCTGGCCGGAACACAGGCGCTCGGTTGACTCCAGAGACTATGTAAACACACCAATTCTCATTTTCTCATATATATATTTATTTACAGGATTAATCCATTCACTAAAGGTTATTGATATTTTCTTTTGAGTCACAACACGTATGAGAGAACACAGAAGCCTACAATAATGGAAACCACCTGAGAATTTAATCTTTAAAGATTACTAGTAATAATAATTTACCCATGTCAGAGAAAATTATCCTTTCATCTTTCATTAAATCTGGTATGGAATCCTTTTTTATAACTTTCGTATAAATAAACCTGTGTATTTATATACATAATAAGTGTATGATGCATGATTACTGTATGACCATCCGTCCCAGGTATGGAGGGATGTCTAAATATACCTTTCTTATCTAGGTGTCTCAATCGACCTCCCGTTTAAGCTCCGCCCACTTACATTAATATCCTTAGCAACCATCTCAGTCCGAGAAACTCGATTGGATGCTGGTTGCTAAGTGATTCCCCTAGCAAACAGCAACCAATCAAGTTCCATAAATTGAGATGGTTGCTGAGGACGCTGAAAGGGGCCAGAGTATTTGCCAAATTCGTAAATGAGAAAGTATACTGAAGGGCGGTGTATGTTGGTGAAGCATACACTGCTGGGATATATTTATACAACAGAGTGAATGGGGAATACAACACGTGTATTCTAAAGTTGATAGCTACCATGCTTACTGTCTACCACCAGAGCATGTACAAAGTGACAGTATAATGAAGATCAAACTGAGATAAACATAGAATACAAAAAAAAAAAACGAGACTGATGCTATAGCTCTTTTTATTTACTAAATTAAGAAAATCCACTGTGATCGCCTTCAAAGTAGTTCCCTTCTGAGTTGACACACAGCTGCATACGATGCTGCCACAGTTCAAAGCAATTCCACAGATCATGTTCTGTAAGGCTGTTGAGGAGCACGGACTTGATCTTTGAGAAGAGGTAGAAGTCACAGGGAGCCAGGTCTGGCGAATAAGATGGGTGCTTAAGCACAGTGATGTTTTTATTGGGTAAAAACTGCTTCACAGACAAAGAGCTGTGGGCTGGCGTGTTGTTCATCTGACAGCATTTTATTTATCCTTTTTGCACTAACCTTTGTCAGGTTCAATTCTTCCGTTAGAATGCGTCGAACACTTTCCCTGTCTAAATCAACTTTCTCAGCTATTGCTCGAACACCCAACCTACGTTTTTTTCAATGTTGTCATCGATAACTGCTGTGCGTAGATGGCCTGGGTGGTCATCATCTGTCACAGTTTCTCTGTCTTCCGAAAATCGTTTGTGCCATTCAAAAACGCGTGCACGAGACATGCAATCTTCACCGTAAGCTTCAGTCAATAATTGAAAAGTTTCCTTCACGGATTTCTTAAGTTTAACAAGAAACTTGATGTTAACTCGTTGCTCAGTTTTGCAGTCAGACATTATCAGACCGAGCGTAAGAACACGTCTATACTTCAACACGCGCCCACATGTACTGTACTGAGTGAAGCTATGGAGTTGAGCCTTGTAACACTGTGACAGGCTATAACATCTTCACTAACCGTCTGTTTGTCCCTCCCCTCTCACTCTTGGTTCCCGAGTTATAGGGTCAGTCTCGTTATTTTTGTGTCGGACCTCATATACAGATTTTATTCTTCGAGAGTATACTTCTTAATGTATTACTAAAAAAATAAACGGACTGAAAAATACAAGTAACGAAATATATAAGAATTGACCGTATTTTCACTTTTATTCAGTTTTCTTAGAGAACAAGTGTGTGTGTGTGTGTGTGTGTAAGAGATATCTCAAAGTCTCTCTATTCCTTTTATCTCTTACGATATTCCCACCACACCTTCTCTCAGTTCATTTTAGAGAGAGAGAGAGAGAGAGAGAGAGAGAGAGAGAGAGAGAGAGAGAGAGAGAAAATTCATCCCCCTCACTCCTTCCCTCCCTTCTCTCACCATCCACCTCCCCCCTTCCCCCACTCCTTCCCCCTTCCCCCTTCCCCCACCCCCTCCCACCCAGCCCGAGTCGACATATAACAAAGGAAGGATATTACGTATTAACACCACCTTAATAACGAAACAAAACGGCGATTGCAGGTAGACCAAGTAATATGAGGGACTTCATTATAACAGCGTCCGTGAGAATGATGTCAAGTAAGATCGTGTAAGATTTAGTAAAAGTATATGTAAGTCACGTATGGTTTTGACGCAAGATGAATGAATGCAAGTCACGTATGATTTTGACGCAAGGTGAATGATCGTAAGTCACGTATGATTTTGACGCAAGGTGAATGATCGTAAGTCACGTATAGTTTTGACGCAAGATGAATGAATGCAAGTCACGTATGATTTTGACGCAAGGTGAATGATCGTAAGTCACGTATGGTTTTGACGCAAGGTGAATGATCGTAAGTCATGTATGATTTTGACGCAAGGTGAATGATCTAATGTAAAGGTATGTATGACCTGTTAACGTAAGCTACATTGATTTAACGTAATACCGTATGCATGATTTGAATTTAAAGAGATCATGCGCTCTTATAGTCACGATACGCATTTCTGATAGGCACAGCAATCAAATACGCAACATACACACATCATTCACGTACACATTATACACACATCAAAATATATACACATCTATATACATCATTGACTATGGTGATGACACAGTTACTAAAAGGTCATACGTCATGCCTGTTGCTGCTATGACACACTGGCATGCCATGACCCAGTGAAGATACGAATGACTTCATATGCATAATGTGTGTGTGTGTGTGTGTGTGTGTGTGTGTGTGTGTGTGTGTGTGTTTTACATCACCAATCGTAAATAAACAACAGCCTCTCTCTCTCTCCATACATGCAAAAAAGTATATGTCAAAAAAGTACCCAAAAAATACTTCCGGTATAACCTTGGTGAAAACAAAACACAGGAAATTTATAAAACAAACACGACGGACAAAAACAAAACACTATCACTTGTCTATTATGGCGCCAAGTGAAAGTTACCTTCAAGTTTGAGATTTTTTTGGGGGGGTAAGTTCCACATAAGTATGGAGGCGTATATAAGAAATGTGATTGATTTTTCCACTGAGATTACCTGAAGATTAGACACCCCAGATTATTTTACTTGATGATTAAACAAACTTGATGCTAACCTAACCTAAACTAAGCTAACCTAACCTAACTTAACCTAACCATCCCAAATAGCGATAATGTGAAATATGATGAGGTGTCATTATCTAAGAGAAAATATATGTAATTATCCAACAGTAATTACATCATATATTTAGTATTATTTACAAACCATTTTTTTTATCAATAACGAGTAATTATTTCTATGTAATTATAACACAAACATATTTCCAGCAGCCATGAATGATAACAAACAACTATAATGGCGTCAGATATGTAAGAACAGAAAGAGAAAAATTCCATCATAAAATATATTGAATACCATCGTCTGTACAAGGTTGAGTGCGGGGGGGGGGGGGGGAACGCTGGTTGGCTGGGGTCAATGGTTTTGTTTGGCAGCGCTTGCGTACACCACACCAAGTCGTCACCACTCACTGGTCCTCTTGGTAAAACTTTCCTTCCTTCATTCCTTCCTTCCTTCCTTCCTCCCTCCCCGCCCCTTCCCTCCTATCTTTTATCTCTCGTAATCTTTGGTGTGCTAGAGGGCGTAAAAGTCGTACCAGCTCTCATCGGTTACTGAACAACGATTTGAGGAAGCGATCTACCGTCAACCGGAACTAAATACCGGATTAGATTGGCGGTCGGTTACCATAACACGGGACAATAGGTAAAATCTCCCGAGCGATAAGAGAGACACCGATTGTTTTCATTCTTGTGTGGATAAACTTACGATTATTTTTTTTTTTGAAGCATTTGTGAATGTTCTTATACGAGTTTGATTTCTCTTTCTTTTTTTTTTGGTTAGATTTGGGAATGTTTACAGTCAGTTGGACTTTTGAAGATCAATGTCAAGTGTGGTTTTCTTCTCAGTGTTTGTGTGTAAATAATAGAACACAGGCGTCGTGGATCAGTGCTCTGTGGACGTCAGGAAACCAGAAGGTCACTGCCACACCTGAGAAACAACTGAGACACACCTGAGAAACTACTGAGACACATCTGACATCTGAGACACATTTGAGACACACCTCACCGAGTTTTATCAATGACAAGTGACACTTACAAATGTACAAGACTTCAGGCTGTCACTTGGTCTTTAACGATACAAATACCACTTATAAATGCAGAAAACCAAAGTGTGTCATTTGATTTTTACGGACAGACGTGACACTTAAAACCAAACAAAACCTTAGAGGGTCATTTGGACTCTTAACGTCACAAATAATACTCAGATATATCTTTAACTTTGGGACCTCATTTGACTTATAAAAACTCAAGTGACTTACAATTCTACAACACTTAGGATCTCGTCTGACTATTAATACGTAGATGACAAAAAGTAGTGAGTCATTTAACTTATAATGCCACAAGTGACACAGACACTTACAAAAGTAGAGCGACATTTAAAAAGTTTCGAGATGACGTGAGAGTTTACCATCATGTATCCCAGTGTGTGAAATTCCTCGTCCGTGTTACAGCAACTTCACAGCCATCTTACAGCATATTACAACCATCTTACAGCATCTTACAGCAATCTTATAGCCACCTTACAGCAACTTACAGCCCTCTTACAGCATCTTACAGCAATCTTACAGCCACCTTACAGCAACTTACAGCCTTCTTACAGCACCTTACAGCAGGGGAACAGCAGCCCTTCATTACAGCAATACAATAGTGCAGAGGAGATAACTTTATCTTTCTATCCTGTAATACTTTACATAGCATCTATCTATCTATCTATCTATATCTATCTATCTATCTCTATCTATCTATCATCACCTGTTACTCCTCCTACCGACTGTTACTGTGAAGACTGTTTGACCACAGTGAGGCACTACAAGGCCCTGGCACCACCACAACGAGATAGATAGATATGTGTGTGTGTGTGTATGTGTGTGTGTGTGTGTTAACAGCAATTTGACGTTATGTAAGTTAGGTAAAGACTTTGCGTGACATTGAAAAAAATATATACAAGGGTTAACGGAATCGTGGGTTTGGTAATACTGTTCAGTCCACCATTGTTGCCAGAACCTTTTATTGTGGTTTTATTTATATCTGCTGGGGGGTTAAACTCTCTCTCTCTCTCTCTCTCTCTCTCTCTCTCTCTCTCTCTCTCTCTCTCTCTCTCTCTCTCTCCCCAAGCAGATGAATTCTTAATCTAGAACGAAAGGAGGGAGTGAGGGAGGGAGGCGGGGAGGGTGAAGGGAAGGGGGAGGGAAGAAGGGAGGGGGGAGGGAAGGAGGGAGGGGGAAGAAGGGGGGTGTTCTGGTAGTGGAGGGTGAGGGAGGGAACGAGTGTAGTTTAGGTACATTAAGAGGGGGAGAAGGGGGGAATTGAAGGTGGGAGACAGGGAGGGGGGATGAGTGTGTACGTGAGCAGGAGAGAGGAAGGGGGGGGGGGGCAGACAGACAGACAGACAGACAAACGTGTAGGAATGAGTTACTTATACGCAGGTTAATATATATATATATATATATATATATATATATATATATATATATATATATATATATATATATATATATATATATATGCTTGACTGTATGAATTTGTACGTATGTCAACATGAGTCTTTGTAGTTGTGTTTATAAATGCACTTAAACCTACACTTGGGTACATACACTTAGACTTAGGACATACACTTTATGAAACACTTACTAAAAGTTAGCTCGCTTGAAAAGTTCTTAAGTTACCAATTATGGGGAAATAATATAATAAAATCAACATAGAAATACTTGAACATCCGGCTCTAGGTGTGGCGAACGCAGTGGGAGATCCAGTAACATGATACGACAATTCAGCTTCACCAAGGCGAACGCAATACCATCCCGGTACCGTAACCTTAATAACTGGTAGCGGGAACTTAGCACACACACACACAAAAAAAGTCCAAACGGTTCTCGGGAACTTACCCAACCTAGTTGTTCTTTAATACCGAGGCGCGAGTCGTAATAGGGACTCAACAGTTAAAACTTGGCTCCCCCTTACTTCTGTCTGCCTGGATCCATTAGCCGCGACCCAACACCCAACACGTCACAAATTGTAAGTTGGAGGAAACGTTTATCATCGAGATTTTCAGCCAAACAAAAAGATTACTTCGATGTCAAGGATACACACACAGCGGGACACGGGAATGATGCGAAATTTCTCCTTTTTATTTCCCGATTCTCACATGATTAACTCACTGAGGACGTCAAGGGTAGAGTCTTATCACTGTGTTCTGTTTCCCGTCCACGGTGATTTAGCGGTTGTTCTTAGTTATTAGCTGACGGAGGAGGAACGGCAGACTGCAGTTAAGGTGTGTCTGGGCGTTCAAGCGTTCACACGATGGTCTGTGAACGCCCTCACGGCTCCTATGTCAACAATACAAGGTCGTCGGGTCGGCCACTTAGCCAATGCAACTCGGCGGTTTTTTGTCGAATTAAACAACGGAAACTCGTCATTATATTAATCAAATTGATGCAAGTAATAAGCAATTAAAACCCCTCTCAACACAACAGCCCACATGATGATGTCCGACAACTTAAAGAGAAGGAAAAGAGGGAAAAAAGGGAAATACCGGAACGCTTCGATTAACAATTCATA
This sequence comes from Homarus gammarus, assembly GCA_958450375.1. NCBI lineage: Eukaryota > Metazoa > Arthropoda > Malacostraca > Decapoda > Nephropidae > Homarus > Homarus gammarus. The sequence continues at coordinate 3,495,484 of CAUDMG010002282.1, read as the reverse complement.
AACATTGAGAGAGAGAGAGAGAGAACGGAGGTCTCCATCCTGCCATTCAAGGGGTAACTCACGCAACCTCTTGGCCCAGACCCTCTGAACCTTCACAACAATCACCCGACGGAGACTCTCAATTTCACTACCTTACCTAATACACCGAGGAAGATATTAGGACATTTATGATACCTGTAGAGTCTTATAGTGACTCTTCAACTTTATATTGGACATTGCATACGAGATCTTAGGTGATTGATTGATTGATTGATTGACGCAACAACTTATGAGAGACATAAGGTATAGTATTTATGTAACATCTCAATAATTACTTTCAGTTTCATTTCTCATATCATCCACTGAAGAGGAAAAAAAATAACACTGACGAAATCCCAAAATAAATATTACATTATCCCCCCCCCCCCCCCCAAAAAAAAAGATTCTCCATATTATTCTAATCGAAATAAAGTAAAGAAAATAGAAGGAAACACTATTAATATAACATATCACTAGACAGTAATTACCAAACCTAACCTATCGCTCATCCTAAACCACAAAATACATAAACAGTTCTTAGTTCCACCTCACACAACATTCACTCAACAACATTTTAAGAGACCACAAACATTAACTTCAACACCAAACATCCATCGTCTCCTCTGATCTATGTTTACCGAGTCACCAGAGGAACACGAGAAGCAGTCGAAGGTCTTCTAGCGATACTCTTGCGTATATTGGGCGTTAATAGCGACGCCCGCGGGGAAGAGGTGTACCAGGGGGGGGAGGGAGGCGATCTCAACTAGACCAAGGACGAAAACAGAGGTATATTGATGTTGATATACACTTACAGAGATACGGTACATATACATACATACATACATACATACATAAAGACGATGGTAGAAACATTTAATCGGTATACAGTACAGTAAAGATAAAATACAACAGGATGCTAAAAATATGACTCTGACACACGCTTCGATCTTTACGTGTCAAGAGTTGAAACACATAAATGATCCCAACATCCGCTCGTATTACCTTTAGTACCAAACACTCATCCGTCTAAATGAGTCAGATTCGAACCCCTCCAATGATAGTAATAATTGATATCTCGTGATGCCATTATTTGAGACTTTGGGTTCAATTGCTTCGTTTATTGTATATGGATGGTTCAATTGTAATGCTTCGAGACTTCATGTACAGTACTAAAAAATAAATAAATAAATACATGAATAAATAAATAAATAAATAAACAAATAAATAAATAAATAAATAAATAAAAACGACCAATTGTCAATGAGGTGTTAGTGATTGAAGCAGTGTTGATATTTCCTGTACAGTGTATCGTTCTCAGAATACAAAATCATAAATGGGGAGTGTAGGTGAGGGGGGGGGTGTAGATATGGGGGTGTAGATAGATAGATAGATAGACTGAGATAGATAGATAGATAGATATAGAGAGAGAGAGAGAGAGAGAGAGAGAGAGAGAGAGAGAGAGAGAGAGAGAGATACAAGACACACACACACACACACACAGACTGTAACACTCTCGTTTTTGTACTCCAGACCTTGTACAGTTCACCTCACTGTGACCCGCCATCCAGCACCCACCACTAACACGACTCCCTGTAACCCGCCGTCCAGCACCCACCACACCACAAACACGACTCCCTGTAACCCACCATCCAACACTCACCTTTACCACCTGCCGAAATTACACATCCGGAGACAGTAATCAAAGGTGACGTATAGATTCACCTGAGGAGACTGAAAAAAATAACCCACCCACTACCAGTCAGATTAGTTCCTCGTCAGGTCACTTAGTATAACACCTTCCTTCCCTCTCTCTCTCCCTCCCTGCCACACGGTCCAACCTCTCACGCCAATTCATACGTTAGATAATAATTCATAAGTAAACATATATATCTATCCCAAACTTAACCTTAAACACATAATGAATAACCAAGAATAATAATAATGTAAGAGTTGAAATATATAATAAGACTCTACGTTAAGTATATATATAGGAGTATTATTATTATATTGTCTCTTAACTGGTGCTAAGAGAACGTTGTTTTAGTTTGAGTTAATATTTTTTTTTTTTTTTTTGTCAGAGAGCGAGGGTTTGAGAGGTAGGACCCTGGTTTGTTGGGGTGATTTCCTTATAGAGAGAATAAAGAGAAAACGGAGAGAAAACAAAGAGAACAAAGATAAAACAGAGAAAACAAAGAAAAAAGAAAACAAATAGAGAACAAAGGGACAAGCACTCGAGACCACAGACCTGGAGACTCAACTGGCCAGAGGGTTACATGAACTGGCAAACGTAATAGTAATTCTGGAAGGTGAGCCTCGAGGGAGCAGACATGAGTGGCAGGCAGCAGACATACCCAGCAGAGGTACAATACAAATTTGAGGTCAAGTTACATTTAAAAAAAAACTTGTATAATTTTATCGTAATTGTGAGAGGCTCGAAGTATGTAATCTTGACGGTCACGCTGCATTTATAAACACGTAAATTGAATCCCAAACATTGACTATTCTAAAGGTGCAATCTTGAACGTCATGTAGCATTCGTAATTACGCAGATTTAACGGTATTGCTAGGAGCTGGCGTTCACAAGCCCTTAAATAATAATTCTTCTGGGTCTTAAATTCTAAAAGATTCTTACAGTTTCAATATAATAATTTCGACGTCACTTTAACCATCAGATTTGTGTCATGGATTAAGTGAACCAGTTAGACGCGTTCACACACATCTCCAGTTAAGAGAAAAATATTTAACGAACGAAACTTCTGAGAATATGAGTAATAATATCCTTGATTCTCTGACCCTCTAGTTACCACCAAGCATCCCCCCACCCCTCCCTCAACCCCTCCCATCCTCCACCCTCCCCTTAATCCCCCACCCACCCCGCCCTCAACCCCTCCCATCCTCCACCCTCCCCTTAATCCCCCACCCACCCCGCCCTCAGTATGACCCCTAGGACTCAGGGTGTATGAGCGACGTGCTGAACGCTTACAGTGACAACACAGTCTTCAGCTGGGTGTATTCTAGCTACCTGCACGACACCCAGACAGTTCACGCCGCGTTCGTTCGTGCATCTGTCTCAACATTCTCTTGATATAGAACATTCATAAACATTCCTCTTGTCAAAGTCTTTATCATACTAGTAAACAATGACTAAATAAAAAATATTCATATAAACATTTATCCTCTCAAACCTTCAACTACAAACGTAAACATTAGCTGGATGTCAACAAACACTACGGAACCTCCCAAACATGAATTAACATTTTCAACCAATCCAATCGTCCTTTAGAAGTTCATAGATGATCCTGATTGGCTAACAACATTACATACATCACGATTATTTCCCTAACTTGAAAATAGACATTTAATGCACAACTTGATAATATTTCAACCTAAATCGGACGTGTACGTTTTACTGGGAGGAGAAGCAAAGAGACGTAGCTCCACGTATCAATTTATTTTTGTTTGAGTCAGTCAGATAGGCCAAGGACTGAGAAGAGAATAAACGACCTTGGCACGCACCGAGTTGACAGTGTAATGGTAAGCTAGTAGGACGAACCTTACAGTTTACGACGTAGAAACCTGATGTAACCTTAAGAAAACCTAACCTAACCTAAACCTAACCTAACCAAAACCTAACCTAACCAAACCAAAACCTAACCTAACCAAAACATAATCTAGCCAAAACCTAACCTAACTTAACCAAAACATAACCTAACCTAACCAAAACCTAACCTAACCAAAACCTAACCTAACCTAATCAAACCTAACTTAATCTAACCAAATCTAAACTATCCTAATTCAACATGATCCAATCTGTACATTAATCTATCACGCTAAACAGGGTGGGGTGTATACTGATTGTGGTTGAAGGGTTGTAATGGTAGTAGTTGTGGTTGCTGTAAGTAATGGAATAACCGGGGAGGCATGTGTATTAACGATGGTTGGATGGTTTTGGTTATAATGATTGTAATTATGGTTGTAATAGTTGTGACTGTAAAGATTGTGGTTATGGTTGTAGGTGATGGCGTACGTGGGTGAGGCCTATATATTGACGATGGTTGAATGGTTGTGATTGTCGTAGGTGATGATGTAACCGAGGGGAGGGTAACGGTGGTGGTAGTGGTTGAATACCCGTGGTAGTGGTTGTAACGGTTGTGGTTGTAATAGTTGTAGATGTTAACGTAACCAGGGAGGGGAAGGATGGGCGTGGCATAACTCTATCTTGTCCCTTACTCACGCTGGGGGAAGGGGTGAGGGGGGTGAGGGGGGAGGGTGGGGAGGGGGGGGGAGTGAGGCATAATTGTCACAGGTAATCGGTTAGAGGTGAGAGAAAGGTGAGCCCGAGAGTGTATCGTAGTGAGGCATCTGAGGTAGTATCGATAGAGAGAGAGAGAGAGAGAGAGAGAGAGAGAGAGAGAGAGAGAGAGAGATACATATCATACAGATCTGTCAAGACAATTTCTCAAATCTTGTACCTGAGCTGTTTCTAGCTATGTCGTCTACCTTATAATCTCTCTCTCTCTCTCTCTCTCTCTCTCTCTCTCTCTCTCGGCACCTGGAAGTCAACGACCTCTGAAAATGCCAATTAGCCCTGGCCACGAAACCCTCCCGTGTGTAGGAGGAGGAGGAGGAGGAGCATGTACGGGACTCCTCCATTGGACACTGACCTTCCGGTACTTTAAGAGGGTCCTTTTAAGGGGGGTGGGGGGGGGGGCAAGGAGAGGGTGGTGAAGAGAGAGAGAGAGAGAGAGAGAGAGAGAGAGAGAGAGAGACACGTTGGACCATTACTGCAATATAAAAACTGCATCAACATAACACGGACGGACCCCACACTTCACCTTACAGTACACCGCCACCACTACCACAACCACCGCCACCACAACACCTCCAAAAACAACTACCACAACACCACCAAAACCACGACCACAACACCACACCACCAAAACTACTACCACAACACCACCACACCACCACAACCACCCTACTACCATCACCAACAACACCACCACCCTCTCGCCAACATAAGCATTCGACTACAAGATACTTAAGACCAAACAAAACACACCTCACCTCCCCGAAGCAGTTGTGAGTCGTCTATGCCGTCACCTAAACAACCAAGAGGTAGATATACATACTACTTAAATCTGTTTACTACAATAACCTGACCCGTAAACCCTTCAATAATTACGTAGTTAATTAGGTAGTTACTTGGGCCAACCATCCATTAATGTATTTCTGAGTGGCATTTACTATCAGTTTTCTGCATCTGTTTGGTGATGGAGAATGGATACCAGGATGGATAAGAACTGGTTATTGAGAGTGTTAAGCCGTACTTGGAAAAAAAAATAATAATCATCTCTCAGTTGGGAAAAACATTTATTTGTGTGTTCAGAAAAGGTGGAATTAAGATTATGTAAATAAGAGCAAAAGTTGAATGTATCCTTCCATCTTTTATCTGTGTTTACAGGTTTGATCTTTCTCGGGGTATTCTGTAAACATAAACATCAAATGGATGGATGGATGGATGGATGGATTTTTTTTACAGGGATTAGGCCACCTGGACACAGGTTTATGACCCGCATCAGGGCCTGCGGGTCGAAGATACGACAACAACAACAACAACAACAACAACAACAATAATAATAATAATAATAATAATAATAATAATAATAATAATAATAATAATAAATAAAATATGATAATAATTTAATAGCAGCAACAATAAAGAACCATAAATAAAATAAAAAAGACCAATAGTGAGATAAGACAGACAGTATGTATGTTGTGTTGTCAATAGTAAGAGAAACAATTGAGACCCTGCAGTTATGTGTAAATAAAGCAGAAAGTCAGATCAGCAACCTGGGACTTGGTCACAATTTTCGTGATGCCATATGGCAGCAGGGTCTACCACTAGACAACACATTATGCTTCCAATATCTTCCCAGGCGGCAGTACCTCCCCATTTAATAGATGGATGGATGGATGGATGGATGGAGTGGAACAAAGGGTAGTTTTGATTAGGAGCTGTAGAGGTAATACTCAGGAGGGGGGCGTGGTTATCTGCTCCTCTCTCAGCGTCCGCTACTGACACATACTGGTCATTGTACCATCACACACACACACACACACACACACACACACTCAACAGGGTCATCACACATCACCATTTAGTGTCACCTTCACCAGTCCACACACACACTCAGTAACTTTGCTACTTTCTATTAACATTGGAACAAGATTGGTGCATTTGTGTTCCTCTTTAGAGTTTTGTTAATTAACTTCAGGTAACTTCTCGTTACTAGCCACGCCCTTGTCTTCTCTCCCACGCCCGCCACCCCCCCCCCCCCCCACGCCCCTACCAGAGAGGTTTGGTTTTTGAGATCACGAAGTTAATATTCCTCCCCATTGCAAGACCTTTCTGATGAGGCGTGTGTGTGTGTGTCCCTCCCTCATCACTATGCTGGCTCCCTGTTAAACAACCATCGGCTGTGTCCTCCCAAACTCTCACTTAAGCCATCACTCTGTTGACATCCTCATCTGTACAACTGATATAAATGATAAGGAAGTGAATAATCAGGTCTGTATTACGAAGTTTGTGTATATGTATGTATGTATGTATGTATGTATGTATGTATGTACCAGGCAAACTCTCAAACCACTTTACACACACACACACACACACACACACACACACACACCCTCGTTTTTAATCTTAGTACCATCTGACGCCCTTATATAAACCTCTTCTGTCTCCCCATAACTCTGGAGGTCACTAACCCCTTCTGCAGTGTCCACCATCACCCCACCTGCAGATGACGACCCCTCCTACAGAGTACACCTGAAGATGATGACCCCGCCTACAGAGTTCACCTATACCCTTGGAGACGCATTGTACACAAAGATGTTCCCACCTACAGAGTTCACCTGCCCCGGGTGTACCTGGAGGTGAACATAGCACAGGTGTAACACGCGGAAGGGACAATAATCTGACGGTAGGAAGAATGTGTGGAGCTGAGCTGTTGTTAAACTAAGTGGTGTGTGTGACGGGTCTCTCTCTCTCTCTCTCTCTCTCTCTCTCTCTCTCTCTCTCTCTCTCAGAAATATCCTGCCAGAACAACAATACTTACTGTACGTACTAAAGCCGCACGTAACTAGAACTACTTAACATACCCAGCACAACCGTCTCCTGGCCACCTCTACCCCTCAATGCACCCCCCCTCCCTCCAGCCTCCTCTCTCCCTCCCTCCATCAACTCCCCAGCCTTCTCTCCCTCCCTCCATCAACTCCCCAGCCTTCTCTCCCTCACTCCCTCAATCCCTCCAGCTTTCTCTCCCTCCCTCAACCTCCCTCCGACCTCCTCTCTCTCCCTCCCTCAATCCCCCCATCCTCCTCTCTCTCTCTCTCTCTCTCTCTCTCTCTCTCTCTCTCTCTCCCCCATATAAGAGAGAAAGTACCCCTCTTCCCTACCCTATATAGAGGTATCTACAAGCGGAATACCCAAGGAATCCTACAGAAAAGGTAACTAATCCCTATAATCCTACTAGCCTTTAGAAATGGAAGGACTGAAAGGGATTGATGGGAGATTTATCGTAGTTATCCTTATGGGGAGTTTTGTCCGGGGGCTAGATGACGTTATTAATGTGCTGTGGGATTTTTTGGGGAAGATATTTTATCCGTGTTAGTATTTTAATGGTGGGATTTAGTCCAGTGTAAGTAAATCCGGGGTGGGGTAGGGTGGGGGGGGGATTGCCTACTCTATTCAATATATATTACAAACACAGGTGATTATAACATTATCTTGATCGTAAGTAAATGTTCAGTTCGTCGTAAGTGCAAGTTGAGATAATTTCAGTCTAGCGTATAAAAGAAAAAAAAAACCAATGGGATTCAGCATGACCCGTAATTAGTCTGTGTTAAAGGTTAAACCCGGAACGAACTTCAAGACAAGATTCTGGATGGTAGGAGGAAAGGTGAGGTGGGGTACGGTGTCTGCCCCTCCCCCCTCCCCCACCCCCCCACCCCCGTGCCTCCCCCTCCTCACTCTCTCCTCTTCCTCCCTCCTTTAAAGGCTATCTACAAATTAGATTTTTCTTCAGTTCCAAAACATCGCGAGTCAATAATATTTCCATGGTCTTGTATGTATGCATGTATGTATTGTAAGTATATTTGTACAGTATATATGTATGTATGAGGCGATTGGGTGAAAACAGCACCCGAGGTAACCCCCAAATCGACCCAGCTGTAAATGGGTGCCTAATTTATCTAAGCCGGCCAACTACAGCTCTTGGTCACGTTACTGTGTCTACCAAAGGCTTGCGTCCCAACACTAACGGTATCGCCTGGCCAATGGTGACCACATCGATCAGTCTAACTTAAAAATCTATACTTCTCTCTATGACTCAGTTGTTGTATGAATTTATCTGTATTTTATTTGTATTTGTATGTTTGTTTGTCTGTTTGTTTATCTCTCTGTTATCTCTTTCTTTCTTTCTTTTTTCTTTCTTTCTTTCTTTTCTTTCTTTCTTTCTTTCTTTCTTTCTTTCTTTCTTTCTTTCTTTCTTTTTTCTTTCTTTCTTTATTTCTGTATCTAATCATATCAGTTCAATAGCTTGTGTACGATAATTTAACCTGAGTATAAAGTCAGGGGTAGAGGTCATCGTACTCAAAAGTCCAAGACATGGTACTCAAGGGGTGGAGTTGTCTTATTCAATGGGCAAATTCATAGAACTCAGGGGTTAGTAATGTACTCGGGGGGTTGGTGTCGTACTCGGGGGTTAATGTTGTACTGAAAGGATTCAAGATAGGATTTCGTGTATTTAACTTGAAAACGACATGGAGTTATGAAAGTTAATTTAGCCGTTTAAGAATCAAACTCACTAAACGCCGCTTTATCATCATTAATGACCATTTACACATCTTCTGGTACCACAAGAATCTAATTCTTCAGATCCGTTAAAGAACCTGTATAGGAGATATTAAACACAAGACTAAAGAGTTCAGATCCACCACAAGGCTCTCTGTCCCGGATATATAAACATACGACTAATAATTCAGATCCACAAAGAGGCCGTCTGTCCTAGATATGTAAACACAAGATTAGTACTTCAGATCCACCAGAAGACTCTCTGTCCTAGATATGTAAAAACAGGATTAGGATTAGTAGTTCAGATCCACTACAAGGCTGTCCTGGACATATAAACAAAAGACTAATAATTCAGATCCACGACGAAAAGGCCATCCGTCCTAGATTTAATAACACAATACTAACATTTCAGATCCACTACAAGGCTCTCTGTCCCGGATGCGTCAACAAAAGACTATCGTTCCTAGCGCAGAGGGGAAGCGTCTCGGTACATAGTGAGGGTCAAAAAGTCGAGAACTGCTGAGCTTTCACTGATTTCATCCTACGCTCACTTTTTATGCAGCTGAAGAGAGTGAAAGAGAGAAAACGAAAGTTATATTAAAGAGGCGTGTGTGTGTGTGTGTGTGTAAAGAAGAAAAAGAGAAAATGTAAGAAACGAAGAAGAAAAAAGAAAATGAAGAAGTGTTGTATAATGTAGTAAAGTATAACTACCCCAACCCCTCAATACCCCCCCTCCCCCTCCCTCCCTTTACTCCTCGCGCCAGTGAAAGTTTGGCCCAACCTCTTGAGCCTAGAAGGAGTCTCACCACCCTCCCCCCCCCTTACCCCTCCCCTCTCCCCCCTCCTCAGAGAGAAAACGCTGATCGGTGTTCAGATTATACACTCTCATTTTCTAGTCTATTGCCGCAGCCAGTTACCAGTCTACCAACCAGCCAGTCAGTCAACCAACTAGTCAGTCATCCAGTCAGCCAGCCGGTAAGTCAACCAACCAGTCAGTCAACCAACCAGCCATCCAGTCAGCCAAACCCCACCAATCAGTCAGTCAGCCAGTCAAACCAAGGAAGCACAGATCACCATTGCGCCGGTATTAGTTGATAGGTAACTGTGCCTTCTGATGGGTACGTGTGGTACTCTGATAGGTAAGTGTGATACTCTGATGGCTACCTGGTACTCTGATGGCTACTTAGTGGCACAGATAAACGCGAGTCTGAAGCCAAGTATGGACCCAGGACGAGGCGGCGAACTTAAAAACTGACCTGAACTTGGGACCGAATGTTACCATGGACTAACTGATCCCGGACCTACCCTTGGACTTGGACTTGAACACTGACTTGGACTTGAAGGCAGAGATGGACGTGGTCGAGGGAGGGAGGTGAGGTGAGGTGAGGAGAGAGGGGTGAGGGAAGACCAGGTGTTTTTTTTTTCCTAAGCAGCAGCAGCTCTCCCTTCCTCCCTCACTCACTCCCTGACTCCCTAACTACCTCCCTTCTTTCTATTCTGAGTCCTTCTTTCCCTCACCCCCCCCCCCTCCCACGTCTCTCTCATATCCTACACCACATTATCTCTCTCTCTCTCTCTCTCTGGTCATTTCTCCCCCCCCCCCCCA
>CAUDMG010002282.1:3460000-3480000 GCA_958450375.1 Homarus gammarus | reverse complement strand
ACACAGCACCTCACAGCAGCGGGCAGTGACCCAGGACTGGCCACAGCAGATCCTTGCGCGCTGGACAGGTTTTTGTACAATGATTTACAATTCATTGTCAGAGTCACGACTAAGTGGCCCTGAGAGAGAGAGGGGGGGGGGAGTGTGTGTTAACGCACTCGAGGATTTAAATCATCGTACTCAAGGATTTAAATCATCGCACTCGAGGATTTAAATCATCGTACTCAAGGATTTAAATCATCGTACTCAAGGATTTAAATCATCGTACTCAACTATTTAAATCGTACTCAAAGAATTCAAGTCATCGTACTCAAGGATTTAAATCATCGTACTCAAGGATTTAAATCATCGCACTCAAGGATTTAAGTCATCGTACTCAAGGGTTTAAATCATCGTACTCAAAGAATTTAAGTCATCGTACTCAAGGATTTAAATCATCGTACTCAAAAAATTTAAGTCATCGTACTCAAGGATTTAAATCATCGTACTCAAAAAAGTAAAAACTCAAATAACTTAAAAAATATATATATATATAAACACAGAGACCGTAATACAGGCGTAAACAGAGGGCGTTCACTGCCGTTCTCACCTTGGCAGTGAAAACAGTGCAATTCACAGGTGTGTTGTGTCACGACTCTTGGTTAACCCTTCAGTTCTCACCACGCATTCTAATAGGTAATCGTCTGTCTTAAAATTATCTATATTTTCACTATTTTTATCTGGTTATTATTTATTTACATATTCAATTAAAACATCGAATATTGTTGATTTTGTCTCCTAACTGGTGATAAGTGAAAGTATCTAGTTAAGGTTGAGTCTCAGAGTAATTTTTGTCTCCTTAGTGAACGTATCTAGTTAAGGTAGAGTCTCAGTGTAATTTTTGTCTCCGAAGTGAACTTATCTAGTTAAGGTAAAGTCTCAGTGTAATTTTTGCCTCCTAAGTAAACGTATCTAGTTAAGGTAGAGTCTCAGAGTAAATTTTGTCTCCGAACTGGTGCTAAGTGAACGTACCTTCATCTGGGGTCACCTAAATGGTCCCTAAACGAGAGTGGAAGACGAGGGATTCCTGGACGTGAGCTGAGAATTGATGTCCCAGCAGTAAGGGTCAATGAGTTTTCTTAGACGTGAGCTGAGAGTTGAGCAGGGTCAATAATACGTGTTTTCATAGGCGTCTCAGCAACACGGTGGTCCAGTCAGGGAGGGAGGAGAGGGGTGGGGGAGGGAAGAGGAGAGAGAGAGAGAGAACGAGGGGTGAGAGGATGAAGGAGAAGGAGGAAACAGAGGGGTGAGGGTGAGGTAAGGAGGAGAGGGATGAGGGTGAGAGGGGAGAGAGAGAGAGAGAGGAATAAGACAAGTAAGGGAGGAAGGGAGAAAGAAGTAGGTGACATTAATGAGACAGGTAGTGTATAATAATGCCCACCATCTTGTATTCCTGGCTTAATGATCCTGTTGACACGATACACAGCTTAACTATACACCAGGGATACTCAATCAGTCCTTAAAAAAAAAATATTCTCGTAACTGGAAGATGTAAGAATGTGTTTATCTGCTTCATTTAAAGACCGATTTTCAAAGTTTCCTAAGATTATTTTTTCACTTAAGACCTAAAAAAAAAATTATCACTCTGCGTCATTTAAAGTTTGATTCCTTATAGTTCTTCACTCTGCGTCATTTAAAGTTTGATTCCTTATAGTTCTTCACTCTGCGTCATTTAAAGTTTGATTCCTTATAGTTCTTCACTCTGCGTCACTTACAAGAGGCCAAAAACAATACCCGAAATATTCCATTAAAACTCTGTAATTCGAAATACAATGAACGAACGAACCTTTGAAAACTTCATCTTTGTGTCATAGCTTAAAAATATCTAATAAAATCCATCCTCATTTATCCATCTATGATAAAAAAAAACTTACGTACCTCTGAGAATCCATTTTTGTCGTAAGTTAACATTAAAACATTACATAAGTTAATAACCCATTGATTACGAGGAAAATTTAACATAGGAACGTTTGAGAATCTAGCTATTATGTTTATCAGAGAGACACAAGTTAACATATCCAGTAACGATAAATTATTTTAACCTTACGAGTTTTACGATCAAAAAATCTGGTTATATCTTAATGGGATGAATTTACTGTACTTGAGGCCCCCAAACACACACTCAGACATTCCTGGTTTATTAATTATATAACTGTGAAGTGATAAGAGAGGTCCTTAACTCTTTACGGATGAGGTCGATAATTTTTTCTTGGTGATGTCATTAACTCCTACTACTGACGTCGTAATAATAATAATAATAATAATAATAATAATAATAATAATAATAATAACAGGAATAAAGGAAACATTGATAACTAAATAATAGCCGATATATAAATAAAGATGAATAGATAAACAAGTAGGAAAACCAAATAAAAGTATGAATAAAGAAAGATGAATAAAGACGAAAACAATAATATGATAAGCAAAACAAAACAGATAAATAATGAATACATAAACAACTCAAGAAAATTATAACACAAATGAATAAAATGAATAAAAAAATGCGTAGAAAATTTAATAAAGATGAAAACAGAAAACAAATATTAATAAAAATGAGAGAAATGAATGGCTAAAGAAATTAAAGAATGAATAAATAGACTGAATGAAAAAAAGTGGAATGACTGAAAGAACGAAGAAGAGATAAGGAATAAAATGGAGAGGGAAACAGGTAGAAGGAAAAATAAAGGTGAACGAGAGACAAGAGGGAAAAACAACATACATCAGTGGAGTCAGTACAGGCGGGCACTGGACTGACACACACACACATACACACACACAGTTTAACACCATCAACGATATTAAAAAAAAACAACTACCGCAAAAAACACATAAAAAACACATACAAATCAACATAAAACACAAGGCGCGTTTTTTTTTATTATTTACTGAACTTTAATTATTGTAGTCAACTCGTATAGTACAGTAGGTGAGGTTACATAATTACAGGTGGCTTACTTAATTACAGGTGAGTTACTTAATTACAAGTGCGTGTTTTTAATTAAGGGTGAGTGCCATAATTACAGGTGGCTTACATAATTACAGGAGAGTTAATTGCCTCATTAAGTAGTGTTTGGATACAATTAAGACACCGACTGTATTATACTGTAACTCCGTGGGCAAAAACACTCTACCTGTACTGTATAACAAACTGTAATGGTTCGTTTCTCAACCTGTATTATGTAGGTCCTCTGTAACCTACACTTAAACCTGTACTACAACCTACATCATAACCTGTACTACAACCTACATCATAACCTGTACTACAACCTACATCATAACCTGTACTACAACCTACATCATAACCTGTACTACAACCTACATCATAACCTGCACTACAACCTACATCATAACCTGTACTACAACCTACATCATAACCTGCACTACAACCTACATCATAACCTGCACTACAACCTACATCATAACCTGTACTACAACCTACATCATAACCTGTACTACAACCTACATCATAACCTGCACTACAACCTACATCATAACCTGCACTACAACCTACAGTATAACCTGTATCGGGCCAGCGTGGTGAAGGAGAGTCCGGACACTGCATAGTTGTATAAATAGCGACAGTCAACCCTCAAGTGAAAGTGTGTAAAGATGTCTGTTGATTCCCTGAGTGAAAGTTAAACACGCTGTCTGCCTCAAGACGTGAAGTTTCTAAGTTAACCTACCTGACAGCCTGCATACCTACCTACCTACCAACCTACTTGACAGCCTACCTACGTGCCTACCTAGCAGTTTGCCTACTACCTACTTACTTGACAGCCTACCTAACAGCCTGCCTACCTACCTACCTACGTGACAGCCTATCTACCTACCTGCTTTCTTGCCTACTTAGCCTACCTACCTACCTTCCACCCCCCCCTCCCCATATGCTACTTAATAGGTCTACTTACACTTAAAACAGTATTCGTGCAACGTGTGTAGTTTCTCAGCTCAAGGGGGATATGAAGGGGTAGGGGTGGGGTGGAGGGTGGGGGTTGGGGGTTGGGGTGGGGTGGAGGGTGGGGGTTGGGGGCTGGGGTGGGGTGGAGGGTGGGGGTTGGGGGCTGGGGTGGGGTGGAGGGTGGGGGTAGGGGGTGGAAGATGGGGGTAGGGGGTGGAGTTTCATCCCATGTCTAGGTAGCACTTATAAAAATGTACTTAAGCCTAAAACACCCACTTACCACACACTTAACATCTAGAGTCAGTGAGGGGGAAATAAGAGTCAAGAACGAGACCTGAATCTAAGTAAGTAATATCTCTTTGATCACCCTAATAATTGCTACTTATAATACTTTACATTACATAACACACTTATAAAACTAGTTCACGTTGGCCAACCTCAGTAAGATGTCAATACAAGTCACTTAACTAATTGCGAATTCTCCTCCCCAACTGGTGCTACTTACAAAATATACTTATCACTTATAAACCTACTTAGAACACATCCGTAGGGGGGAGAGCGGATCAACCATGTGACCTCTAACCTATATAAGTAAATCTCACTTAAATTTTACCCCTATAGAAGTTACTTAATAAAGGTACTCTATACTTACAAACACACTTACAACACTTATAAAGGGTTGGGGGTGGCGGGGGGAGGTTGGGGGTGGTGGGAGGAGGTTGGGGGTGGTGGGGGAGGTTGGGGGGTGGCGGGGGGGAGGTTCGGGGTGGCGGGGGGAGGTTGGGGGTTGCGGGGGGAGGTTGGGGGTGGCGGGGGCGAGGTTGGGGGTGGCGGGGGGAGGTTGGGGGTGGGGGGGGCAGGTTGGGGGTGGCGGGGGACCAGGTTGGGGGTGGCGGGGGGAGGTTGGGGGTGGTGGGGGGAGGTTGGGGGTGGTGGGGGGAGGTTGGGGGTGGGGGGGGGAGGTTGGGGGTGGCGGGGGACCAGGGGGGGGGTGGCGGGGGGAGGGTGGGGGTGACGGGGGAGGTGGGGGTGGTGGGGGGAGGTTGGGGGTGGTGGGGGGAGGTTGGGGTGGCGGGGAGAGGTTGGGGGTGGCGGGGAGAGGTTGGGGGTGGCGGGGGGAGCTGGGTGGGGGGGGGTGGGCGGGGGGAGGTTGGGGGTGGTGGGGAGAGGTTGGGGTGGTGGGGGGGGGGAGGGGTGGTGGGGGTGGGGGTGGTGGGGGGAGGTTGGGGGTGGTGGGGGGAGGTTGGGGGGTGGTGGGGGAGGTTGGGGGTGGTGGGCGGAGGTTGGGGGTGGTGGGGGGAGGTTGAGGGGTGGCGGAGGAGGTTGGGGGTGACGGGCGGAGGTGGGGGTGGTGGGGGGAGGTTGGGGGTGGTGGGTGGAGGTTGGGGTGGCGGGGAGAGGTTGGGGGTGGCGGGGAGAGGTTGGGGGTGGCGGGGGGAGCTTGGGGGGTGGCGGGGGGAGGTTGGGGGTGGTGGGGAGAGGTTGGGTGTGGCGGGGGGAGGTTGGGGGTGGTGGGGGGAGGTTGGGGGGGTGGGGGGGAGGTTGGGGGTGGTGGGCGGAGGTTGGGGGTGGTGGGGGGAGGTTGAGGGGTGGCGGAGGAGGTTGGGGGGTGGCGGGGGGAGGTTTGGGGTGGTGGGGGGAGGTTGGGGGTGGCGGGGAGAGGTTGGGGGTGGTGAGGGGAGGTTGGGGGGTGGCGGGGGGAGGTTTGGGGAGAACACGACCCTGACCTTCTTAAGTAAATTCCCAGTGTGACATGATTACATAAGCCCCGACTGGCAATTGCGTTCGCCTGACTGGTAATACTTTCGCCCGACTGGCTCTATCCGGTCCCATGGTCTATGCTTCAGCGGGCGGACGATGCCATGACGAGTGAGGAACGTCTCTCGTTCAGTTACTCAAGCGTTTCGTCACCAAGGAACGACGTGACTGCAACGACTACCATGCGAGAACGACCCTGGCGAGACGGTGATTTGGGCTGCACAGTGACGTGACAGAAATTGCTGACAGGAGGTTGTTGACAGGGAGATCATGACAGGAGGTCGTTGACAGATAAACACACACACACACACACACACACACGTAACATGTCTATTCACAAATACAGTGCATTCAACATCATCTCTCTCTCTCTCTCTCTCTCTCTCTCTCTCTCTCACCAAAATTAAACTGACTACAGCACGCTACTTGATATTTAAGGACAAAGAGAGAAAGAAAATAAAAGAACAAGAATGATAAAGTGATAGACAAAGACCGAATAAGCGAGAGTAACAGAGAAGTAAAAAGAATAAGCAAAGGAAGCAAGATCGACAAATAACGAACGAGAGAGAGAGAGAGAGAGAGAGAGAGAGAGAGAGAGAGAGATTATCCACACAAGCCACGAATTAAAAGATGTACATTACACTCGGGTTAAATTACCACGTGACAGACACAACAGGAACAATTTGCATAACTCGTTCTTAAACACCTTACTTAGCGGGAGTACAAAATCCTCAATTATGTATTTTTTTCTTGTATTTATCTGTAATGTGGACTCGTGGGAAGGTATTAATGACCTCTAAATAAATTGTTGTTGTTGTTATTGTTGCTGTTTATTGTAGTATTGTTTACGTGTTTTGGAAATTTATGGTTGATTAATTTCGTGAGGTACAAGATCCAGATATAAGCACAGGTACAGATACGAGTACAGGTACAGATAAGAGTACAGGTACAAATGAGTACAATAAACGGTTATGGGGAAGCAAAAATTGTAAACGTCACTGAGAAAGCTAAAAGAAACGTCCATTAGAAAGTTATACACCCCAATTGGAGGGACAAAAATATTAGCCCATCAATACAGTATTTTCACCGTGTATGAGTAAAGGAGGAACAGCTGGTTAGATTCTGGTTTTCTCCGGGCAAGTAAGTGTATGAGAAGCAGCGAAACAGATGTAATAAGAAGCAACAGATGAAGCGTAACTTGGAAACAAATAATAATGCCCGAGTATTAGAACAAGGTTACTTGGGATCAAAGCCCATTAAAGTAGTATCATGTGAAACAAAATCCTATCTGATAAACACTCCTAGACTCTCTTATATACCGTGAGTGAGTATAGATGAAATAAACTTGAGAATAGATGAATTAAACGTTAGATGACGGTAACTCGAAGTACAGTATATATAGACAAAAGAATATCGCTTATAGCATCAAAACACCTTATACTACTAACAAATAAGATAAATGCACATCGAATGAAACTTGTATAGATGACATAAACTTAAGTATAGATGATATGAACTCCATTTAGTTTTCATTTTTTCTTCTTCTTCTTCTTCTATCCTTGTTTCTCTTCTCTTCTCCCTCTCCCTCACTTCTCATCGTCTCTTAGCCTCTTCTGCCTCTCTCTCTCTCTCTCTCTCCCTCTCTCCAAATCTCCTTTTCTCTTCCCCTTATACTTCCAACCTTTCCTTCCTCTCACACTCCACTTCTGTTCCTACTTCTGCTCATACACATACACGTAAACACACACACACACACACACACACAACAAAATCATAATAACAACCCAGTGATTTTTACCGTTAGTTATCAATAGGAACGTCAAGATAACAACACGTCACCTCAACTCTTAACAGACAAGAGTTATCACACACTAATCACCGCGAATTTAACATGATAACAGGGTGATAACTGTAAACCCTGCTTACCAATGACTGTAATGAAGGGAGTCAAGATAACACCGAGTCATTACACTGAGATTACATCTTTTATTATTTAATTATGGTTATCTTAGTTCAGGTGTTAAAGACTGACTCCTACACCTGTTATCACATTAATTAACATGATACTGGAAGGTGTATTAATCCCATCAGTGTTAATGTGACTATTTCCGCCTCGTATTAATAGTCCGGTTATTTTAATCGTGTATAAATAGAAACTTACTTGTAATACTAATACTACTACTACTACTACTACTACTAATAATAATAATAATAATAATAATAATAATAATAATAATAATACAGCAACCACGGTAAAAATTCATCACTACAACTACAGTACTACACTATAAGATCATCACTTAAACTGTAATACTACATTAAAAGATCACAAATTCAATTTCAGACACCAAAAAATAAATTCGGGTCGTTGGTGTTTCCAGTGATCTGAGTTACACTAATACAAAATGGTGCGATTCACAGTAACTGCCGGCGTGAAGGTGGTTCAGGAGGCGGTGTAGGTGGCCGGACCTCTTTATTCCGTCCACGAGTCTATTGAAATTTTTTTGTTGGTCCCAGTATGCGCTACGTTTACCCTTGCTCCGAAAATATGCATGAGGGTGGGAAGAAGAATGCCCTCAAGCTCCTAGAAGCTGCCGAAGAGTGTAGGAAGAGGAAGAAAGTGGCTGCAGCAATTGAAGGGTAATGCGAGGGACTGAAGGGGATAAAAAAGAAAAAACGTAAACAAAACAAAAATAAAAAGAAAGAAACACACACGCAAACAAATATTATGAGTAGAGGACATGCAAGATTATTCTCTCACCTTCCTACTCCATATATCAAGAAACACTCAACACACTGACCCTCTCGGCTCTCTATGACCATCACCACGACCTCATTTGGGGAAAAGCTTCTGCACCATCCTCGATACCGGCTCCTGCTTCCACCCGAGATTCCTCGTCCACAAATTGCTGTTCGATACCACAACCGCATTCAGCCCATACGAGCACGAACTGATCGCTATAAGAGCAGCTCAGTCCCCAACCATTGTAAAAATTATCAACAACTCGTAGTCAACCTATGTGTTCACCTTTAGACAATCTTACCTTTTTGCACTGTTGCTATGTTGAAATACCCTGTAGTAAGAACTTCTCCCCACTTAGTTATTATTTATCATATTTGTATCACTTACATTACTTGTATATTATTTGTCAATCAAGAGACCCATTCCCCAATTATGTAGCTGTATATTTTCAGCCTTCCAGCAGCCACGTTCTTTCAGTAAACTGTTAATTATTATTTTTATTATCACAAACACACACACACAAACACACACATACACACACATACACACAAAGTGGGACGAGTGAGGTAGCAACACACACATGAATTTTGTACACTATAAAAACTGGTGAAAATATTTACACTAAAGCAGATGATATAAAGTCCTTTTTTTAATATATTTTATTTTGATTTTTTTTAATGTCGCTTCTCCACAAATATTCATTAACGCCGAAAATAAAGGTCACATGATTTTAAATTAAGGATTATACTTTTGAAGGTCAAGTAAGGTAAGGTAAGGTAAGGTAAGGTAAGGTGTTTGAGCTGAGCCAGTCCGGTCTGCCTGACTCGTTCACTGACAGACTCTCTCTCTCTCTCTCTCTCTCTCTCTCTCTCTCGTCATCTTTTCCCTAAGGGGTTACTGAGGGTTGTTCTCTCAGTGAAGGAAGCACGTTTACCACACACACACACAGCAGCTGTTACAGTACGTGACGAGTACAAAGTTACTGACCCATATTTGAGGATGTCCACACACAGCAATCTCTCTCTCTCTCTCTCTCTCTCTCTCTCTCTCTCTCTCTCTCTCTCTCTCTTTATTTCTTATTCCTTCTATATTTTTTCTTCCTCTATGCTTACCGATTTCTCTTTCTCACTCTCTTTACCTCTACCAGTGTCTTAGTGAGAATAAAAAGACAAAGGAGAGAGAGAGAGAGAGAGAGAGAGAGAGAGAGAGAGAGAGAGAGAGAGAGAGAGAGAGAAGTAAATACCCAAACTAACAATGGGTAATTAACTAACACTCCCTCAGGTACCTTAACTCAACGTCATAATCTACCTGTCTACCAATTAAGAGTCTAGTACAGGTAATGAGGAATATTTCTATAGTGGGGAAAAATTGAGAAATGGAGAAAGATAATTGGGAATGGGCTAATGGGACAGTTAGGTGGAGTGGGTAATGGGACAGTTAGGTGGAGTGGGTAATGGGGCAGTTAGGTGGAGTGGGTAATGGGGGAAAAAAGAGTCACTGTATGGATGTATGTGAATGTTGGTTGATTATATGGTTGAGTATTGTGTGTGTGTGTGTGTGTGTGTGTGTGTGTGTGTGTGTGTGTGTGTGTAAACTGGATGCTTGTGGTAGGCATCATCAATACCCCCATCGGTGCTTGTGCTTTCTGGCATCACGAGGTCAGAGGTCAAGGTCATTGTTATCAGAAAGAAAATAAAAATACTAACATCAAGTGACCTCGTCCTGGGCAAGTGAGATTCTAAGAGAAACATCCATTTAAGTATTGTTATGAGCGATACTTATACTATTTTTCACACTTAAATTATTCTTTCTTTATTGTACAGGGTGGGCGGGCAAGTGTATGTGTGTGTGTGTGTGTGTGTGTGTTTTAATCAAGGTCAGCTAGCGTACCCCACCGCCTTCTATCAATAACAATTCTGTTTTTTTTTTTAATGGTCTCGTATGATTGGTTAAAAACACAAAACACAGTGGCGGTGATTGGCTAATTACTAGTAGAACGAGGTGGAGAGAGAGACAGCGAGCACACACACACACACACACACACACACACAACAGGTGCTGATCGGCAAGGGCTGACGTATAACTGTAAGCATTATTATATACAGTGTTTATAGAGCAGAGGGAGGGGTGAGGAGGAGGGGGGAGGGAGAGGGGGTAGGAGGAGGGGGGAGGGAGAGGGGGGAGAGGTGGAGGGGGAGGAGGGAGAGTGAGAGGGGGGGGGAGGAGGAGGATTACTTCTATGTGAACTTTTGGCTTCCTTACTATTACTGTTGACTATTGTTCCATCTGTACTATTACTGTTAGTTAACTTCTGCTGCTACCACTACTACTACGGCAATCAATACCACTACCACTAGTACTACAACAACCAACACCACTACTACTACTACTACTACTACAGCAACCAATACCACTACTACTACTACTACTACTACCATTACAATCACTACCACTACTTTTTCTATTATTAATATTTTTTTTTTCGAGATGGCCTCCAGCCTCCCACAATAGCCATACCTTCGCCACTACTAGTACTACTACTACTACTACTACTACTATTATTTCTACCATTACCACTACTCTTACTACCATTACAACCATTACTATTATTACCATTACCACTATCACTACTACTACTACCACCATCACCACTACCAAGACACTTACTACTACTACTAATGGTCGTACTAGACACCAATCCCCTTGTGACACACCAAAATCCGTCCTCTTCCCATTAACCACTAGGGGGGGGGGAGGTTACGGGGGCTAAGGGAGGTGTAGGGGGGCAGGGGGGGTTGCGGGGGCTAAGGGAGGTGTAGGGGGGCAGGGGGGGGAGGGGGTTACTGGGGCTAAGGGAGGTGTAGGGGGGAGAGGGGGTTGATTAAGGGTGTTGATCACTACTTGAACATGATCCTGGTATAGAAAACAGACAAGACACTTTCATCACACTTTCTCCTGGCGCTTGTGTCGTTATGGCTCTCAACTTTATGTGTTTAGTGTTGGGTTATATAAAAAAATAATAATAATAATAATAATAATAATAATAATAATAATAATAATAAAAACAATAATTAAAACAAAACAAACAAGATATATAAGAGAACAAAACGAAGGAATAAAGGGAATGAGATTAATCTACGTGTTTGTTTGTTAGTTTTTCATCACATATTATTATCTAATTTGCATACTGGTTTAATCAGCTTTCACCTACGCGCTGTGGGAAGTATACTGCACTTACTGGTTTCATTCATAACGCTGGAGGGAGAGAGAGAGAGAGAGAGAGAGAGAGAGAGAGAGAGAGAGAGAGAGAGAGAGAGAGAGAGAGAGAGAGAGGAAGGGAAGGGAGAGGGAAGGGGAGGGAGGGAGAGATAGAGAGAGAGGAAGGGAAGGGAGAGGGAAGGGGAGGGAGGGAGGGAGGGAGGGAGGGAGAGAGAGAGAGAGAGAGAGAGAGAGAGAGAGAGAGAGAGAGAGAGAGAGAGAGGAAGGGAAGGGAGAGGGAAGGGGAGGGAGGGAGGGAGGGAGAGAGAGAGAGAGAGAGAGAGAGAGAGAGAGAGAGAGAGAGAGAGAGGGAAGGGAAGGGAGAGGGAAGGGGGGAGAGAGAGAGAGAGAGAGAGAGAGAGAGAGAGAGAGAGAGAGAGAGAGAGATAACATAACCTAACGAACAATGTCATAATAAAATAACATCCAATAACATAACATAACGAAGAATAACATAGAATAACATAACATAAAGCCCGACTCATCTCCCCCTTGACACAATAATTACACCAGCGACCACCCACATCACCACTACACTGGCCAGCCTTCCACCTCTTGTTTACATCCCGTTCATGGGAGTCGAACCAAGGTCCCTGAGGTGTGGGGAGCTGACCACCACCCAGCCACCACGGTCCTTGCAGTGACTGGGTGCGTTACTCTCTCTCTCTCTCTCTCTTTCTCCTGTAGGTGGTGAGAGAGAGAGAGAGAGAGAGAGAGAGAGAGAGAGAGAGAGAGAGAGAGAGAGAGAGAGAGAGAGAGAGAGAGAGAGCGCACTATAAGATAGAACTTTAATACTTTATCCATTTTTATCTTTACTCACAAGAATCTCTGGAAATAATAATAATAATAATAATAATAACAATAACAATAACCTTCGCCCCACCAGATGCGATAATCACAATAATAATTCATCACAGCAACAATCACAACTACTCAGATGATAACAACCCTAACACCCAGTGACTAATTACCTAACTGCTCATTATGTGGTTTGTTTATAATATAATCATAAATTGGAGGTCTTCCTTGACACGTGACCCGAGAGAGAGAGAGAGAGAGAGAGAGAGAGAGAGAGAGAGAGAGAGAGAGAGAGAGAGAGAGAGAGAGAGATTGACCCTGAACCATGACTTCATCTCACCAAGCTGTTGACGATTTGTACTTGGTGACTCTCCCTCTCCCCCCTCCCTCCTCTTCCTTCTTCCCCTCCTCCTCCTTACCCCTCCCCTCTCACTTCCTCTCTCCCTCTCCCTCTCCCTCCTCTTCCTTCTTCCCCTCCTCCTCCTTACCCCTCCCCTCTCCCTCTCTTTCACCTCACCTTATGTATTTTACCTTCTTTCTCCCTCTCCTCTTCTCCCCTCCCCTACCCTACACTCCTACCCCCTTACCCCTCCTCCCCTACCCTCACCCCCTACCCAACCGTCCCCTACCCCACCCTACTCCCCTCACCTCCTCCCCGTGGCCCTTAACACCTGTGACTAATACCATAAGTTAGGGTACAACAGGTGTGTGAAATTCCGCATTATGGAGTACAAAGAGAGAGAGAGAGAGAGAGAGAGAGAGAGAGAGAGAGAGAGAGAGAGAGAGAGAGAGAGAGAGAGAGAGAGAGAGAGAGAGAGAGAGAGAGAGAGAGAATGATGATAAAGATGGTGTAACAGGGTCATCAAACTTCTAATGATAATGACGATGACGACGATGACAAATGATGACAGATAAGAAGCACCTGTCAGCCATAAATGACATCAATAGCGAAGATGACAGCAGTGACGACCATAAGGAGAGAGAGAGAGAGAGAGAGAGAGAGAGAGAGAGAGAGAGAGAGAGAGAGAGAGAGAGAGATAATGAACGTCTCTCACCTTCGTCTCAAAAGTAGGAAAATACTGGATGATGTTGAAGAGACAAGACAGTAATAACTCTCTTGGTCCGGGAGAGAGAGAGAGAGAGAGAGAGAAGAGAGAGAGAGAGAGAGCTAACTTTCAGGTAGACTCACCATAAAGCGTCAACCTTCACTACATTTCTCGATTGTTTTCTATTTTCCACGTGACCTGATGATCTAGTTCACCATCCAGCGTCCTGGTGATGGTGGTGGTGATAGTGGTGGTGATGATAATGGTGGTGATGGTGGTGGTAGTGTTGGTGGTGATGGTGGTGGTTGTTGTGATGGTGATAGGGGTAATGACAGTAGTGATAGTAATTGTGGTGGTGGTGATTGTGGTGATAATAATGATGATTGTGATGGTGATGGTAGTGATGATGGTAATTGTGGTGGTGATGGTGATTATGGTTGGTGATGGTGATTGTGGTGTTGGTGATGGTGATTGTGGTGTTGGTGATGATTAGTGATGATGGTGGTGATAATGATAATAGTGAAGATGGTGGTGACAAAATGGAAAAAAGAATAACAGTCTATGAATAATAATAATAATAATAATAATAATAATAATAATAATAATAATCAATAATAATAATAATAATAATAACAAAAACAGCAACAAAACAATAATAAAAGGTACTAAATATAACACAACAACAACAACAACAACAAACAAACAAACAACAATGAATACGTAATAACAAGAACAACTAAAACGGGAATAAACAAGGAAAACAAATAAACAAAAGACAATCAAGAAATACCCAGAGCTGAAGAAAGATTAATTCACTCACAAAATACACTAATTAGTCACTTAAGATTAGCATACATTAAGCTGTCTGATGCAGGTGTAGATAAAAGAGAGAGAGAGAGAGAGAGAGAGAGAGAGAGAGAGAGAGAGAGAGAGAGAGAGAGAGAGTGTTAAATAAGTGACCTAGTTAAGTGATGAATAATTTAATTGAGACACAACAATACAGCCATAATGAAGGTGTTTGATTGGTTGAGACCATTTACGAGCATTCTGCGACGTCATTATCTCTTAGCCAATCACAAGCATGGGTTAATTGTCCCACCTCTCTCTCTCTCTCTCTCTCTCTCTCTCTCTTTCTCTCTCTCTTTAAGATTCCATTACATCTTAGACCTTAAATTCAGTTCCATATGATACTTAACCCCTAATCTTACCAATAAATAGTATGTCAGAACCAAGATGGCGCCATAATTACGTTAAGACTCTTATCACATCCCAAAGCAGGAGGAAGAATGACTTACAAGTTTTATAAATAATCCAGGGACCAACCCCCCCCCCCCCCCACACCCCTCCCTCCAAAAAAAAAATACTTACGACATTTATTTTATTTCTACCGTAAGTAAGAGCTAAAATTGTTATCCAGTTACGGTACAGTCTCAGTGAAATGATGACGCCATGCCATTAGTGACTCACCCAAGGAGAGAAAAGTGTTTTAAGGTTTCTCTTCAATTAAATGTAACAAATCAGGTGTGTAATTCGGTTCCATTACTATAAGATGTGACTGTTTTTTTCCCCGATATATGGGGTCCGGAGTTCAGGATTCAGATATCAAGGTTCAAAGTTCGGGGTTCGGATTTCACGTTTCAGAATTCGGGGATCGGTGTTGGAGTTTCGGAGTTATATTGTCAGGTCTGACCCCATAAGGTAGAGAGCTATATTGCTTACAGCGGAGTGAAAGCCTCTCCTGCCTGCCCCCCCCCCCCCCCCCCAGCGACTCTCTTGCCATCCATAGTTCACTCACTTAACCCTCCCCTCCCCTCCCCTCCCCTCCCTCTCCTCTTTCTCCCCCAGTCTTTCTTTTATCGACACACAGCGTCCCTTTGTCTGGCCACACGTTACAGATGGGCCTTTACACATGCCCCCCCCCCCCTCCCCAGGTAAGCAGGGCAAGGCAAGGGTAAGTAGGGCAGGGCAAGGGTGAGTAGGGTAGGGCAGGGGTGTGTAGGGTAGGGCAAGGGTGGGGTAGGTCGGGCAGGGCAGGGTTAAAAGAAGCTGTAAACCTCCAGGTAAAACTTTCTATCAGGTTGTATCGTAAACGTGAGAGCAGGTGAGTCTTGGGACACGTGTGATCACCCCCCCCCCCCCCCAATATCCATCTTTACCGACCTCACTGATGGATGTTTTTCCCGCTTGAGGTCGACCTTGCTTAATGAGTTGTGGCGTGATTCAGTACAAGCACTACAGATCTTTATATAATGAGTCAACACAAGTGTCTTTAAGTTGTAGTGTGAGCGAGTGAGTTACAGCAGGTATCTTATGTGTCACCTATAATTTGGTATGTATGTATGTATGTATGTATGTATGTATGTATGTGCAGTATGTATATATGTATGTATGTATGTATGTATGTGTGTATGCTATGTATGTATGTATGTGCAGTATGTATGTGTGTATGTATGTCTGTATGTATGTATGTATGTACAGTATGTATGTGTGTATGTATTTATGTATGTATGTATAATAATAATAATTAACGGTTTGTTGAAAGAACCTGGCAGCCGGAAGGCTGAAAATGTACAGTTACATAATTGGGGAATGGGTTTCTTGATTTACAAATGATATATAAGTAACATAGTGATACAAATATGATATATAATAACTAGGTGGGGAGAAGCTCAAACTACAGTGCATGTCAACATAGTGACAGTGCAAAAAGTAAGATGGACTGGGAGTGAATACACTGGTTTATTACAAGTTATTGATAATGTTTACAATGGTTGGGACTGGGCTGTTCTTATAGCGATCAGTATGTGCTCGTATAGGCTGGATGCGGTTGTGGCGTCAAACAGCAATTCTCGGATGAGGAATCTCGGATGGTAGTAGGAGCCGGTGTAGAGGATGGTGCAGAAGCTTCTAACCAAATTTGCAGATGAGGTCGTGGTATGTATGTATGTATGTATGTATGTATGTATATGTACAGTATATGCACGGAACCCTTCACATATCCCCTAAAGCTAGGCCCCACCACACACAGTACATCCCTACCCTAGGCTCCACCACACAGTACATCCCTACCCTAGGCTCCACCACACACAGTACATCCCTACCCTAGGCTCCACCACACAGTATCTCCCTACCCTAGGCTCCACCACACACAGTACATCCCTACCCTAGGCTCCACCACACAGTACATCCCTACCCTAGGCTCCACCACACAGTATCTCCCTACCCTAGGCTCCACCACACAGTACATCCCTACCCTAGGCTCCACCACACAGTATCTCCCTACCCTAGGCTCCACCACACACAGTACATCCCTACCCTAGGCTCCATCACATAGTACATCCCTACCCTAGGCTCCACCACACAGTACATCCCTACCCTAGGCTCCACCACACAGTATCTCCCTACCCTAGGCTCCACCACACAGTACATCCCTACCCTAGGCTCCACCACACAGTATCTCCCTACCCTAGGCTCCACCACACACAGTACATCCCTACCCTAGGCTCCATCACATAGTACATCCCTACCCTAGGCTCCACCACACAGTACATCCCTACCCTAGGCTCCACCACACAGTACATCCCTACCCTAGGCTCCACCACACAGTACATCCCTACCCTAGGCTCCACCACACAGTACATCCCTACCCTAGGCTCCACCACACAGTACATCCCTACCCTAGGCTCCACCACACAGTACATCCCTACCCTAGGCTCCACCACACAGTACATCCCTACCCTAGGCTCCACCACACAGTATCTCCCTAGGCTAGGCTCCCCCACACAGTATCTCCCGAGGCTAGGCTCCACCAAACAGTACAACCCTACCCTAGGCTCCACCACACAGTATCTCCCAAGGCTAGGCTCCACCACACACAGTACATCCCTACCCTAGGCTCCACCACACAGTACATCCCTACCCTAGGCTCCACCACACAGTATCTCCCTAGGCTAGGCTCCCCCACACAGTATCTCCCGAGGCTAGGCTCCACCAAACAGTACATCCCTACCCTAGGCTCCACCACACAGTATCTCCCAAGGCTAGGCTCCACCACACACAGTACATCCCTACCCTAGGCTCCACCACACAGTACATCCCTACCCTAGGCTCCACCACACACAGTACATCCCTACCCTAGGCTCCACCACACAGTATATCCCTAGGCTCCACCACACAGTACATCCCTACCCTAGGCTCCACCACACAGTATCTCCCTACCCTAGGCTCCACCACACAGTACTCCCTACCCTAGGCTCCACCACACAGTATCTCCCTAGGCTAGGCTCCACCACTAGGTCAGACCAACAGCTGACTACCTGTCTATAACTTTCCCACAGGTAAGGAGCAGTGTTGCCATCTCCGGGTGATCACTTATTTAAAACCATCTCATATATTCCACATTATCTCACTTTCTCAAACTTACTTCTGGCTTTATAAATGTGTGTGAGAGAGAGAGAGAGAGAGAGAGAGAGAGAGAGAGAGAGAGAGAGAGAGAGAGAGAGAGAGAGAGAGAGTTCAATGTGTTAAGTGAGATAAGAATGATGTACTGAGACTGAATGATAATTAGAATGTAAACAGAAAGAATGAATGACACGGAAACCAGAGAATTTGTGTTATTATTTTTTTTAAGCAACATGGCAACTCGTGTTTTGGAACATGTGTTTGTGTGGTGTGTTTGGTGTTTGTTTTTCTCATTAAATTTCTAATTTTGTTCTGTTTATCTCTCTGCTCGTTCATTCAATCTCAATTTATTTATTTATCTAGTACGTAACTTTTGTGTATCTTAAGAAAATGCATTAGGAACTTTATGATATGAATCAATTGTTAGAAAGATAACACACACACACACACACACACACACACACACACACACACACACACACACACACGCACACACAGTTAATTAGCCAGTCAGTCAGTCAGTAAGTTAATCTGTCAGTCGGCAAATCAGTTAAAATACACATTAAAGTCATAGAATTTACTGACGCAGACCAAAATTTCATACTATGTTAAGTCAAGTTTGTTTTTTGGATGTGTTATGTCCGGGTTACCTCACGCAGTTGTTATTGTTATGTCCGGGTTACATCACGTGGCTGTTATTGTTCTTCAATTGGCCCCGTTGGTGTGTGCTGCCGTGACGGTGACGTGGGAACAATCACACGAGCTCTGTCTCTTCCTTAACACGATAACGTTACTTGATGACGTCTACCTGTTGTTATCAAGCACGTCTACCTGTGTTTAATTATGTCAACCTATCATTAATTACGTCCCTGTGTATAAGTATGCCTACCTGTTTTAATTACCTCTACCTGTGTATAATTATGTCTACCTGTCATTAATTACGTCTACCTGTCATTAATTACGTCTACCTGTACTTGATTACGTCTACCTGTGTATCATAACAAGCTAAGGTAGAGCCTCTGCGTAGTTCTGATGTCATATTTGTTGTACATTAAGTTAATCAGTTTAGATAAATCCCTCACGAGGAATATTCAACTTAGGAATATTTCAGCCTGTGGACCGGGCCAGCGCGGGAAAACACTCACTCTGGCCCCAAACAAAAGAAATTCACGTTACACAAAGCGACCACGCGCTGTCTGTTAGTCGCCTTCGCCACGCCCACGCCACACCAACACCCGTGAAGAAAGTCATGTAAGATGTTGATGTTGTAGAAAGTGTGTAAGAGGCGACAGAAGGAAGGAACGACTCTCAAATCTTACCAGAAAACAAGAAAGTCTTTTGGCATAATTGGAGGGAAATTCTACCATGGAGGAGGAATACAAGTGAAGTGTTTTAAAAATGTCTTTGTGGAATAATATAAAATAAACCTATTATCTAATTTAATTCCTTGTTGAAATAGACTTTACTTTCTCTTAATTCAACCTCAAATATTATATTCCGATAAATAGTTCAGGAAGAAGTAAATAATAATGGTGATATTTATGAGACCCACTAGTCGACCATTAACGGGTATAAGACCAACACAAACAGCGCCAAACGAGAACTTATTTGGAACTTTTAGCAGGAAAAAGAAATTGCTGTCAGATAAGGTGTAAACAACATCTTGACCAATTAACTTCACAGGTAAACAACAACAACACAATTCCACCGTATAACAAAACAATAAACCTACTTCCAATTAAAACAACTGATGATAAGAGAAAATAGTGTCCAGGTGACGTATAGACTTGTCACTCAGGAGCGTTACATTCACCGTGTGGCGGCCATCCTGCAGGTCAATAATGTGTGACGTCATGAGCCTAATTATTATCACCAACACTGTTATTGTTGTTAAATTAATTGCCTTATGTTGTTAAGTGTTAAAATCCGATAATATAGTTAAATTAATATATCAACTAAAATAATAACAGATATAATAAAGTTAATAATAATAATAAGACGAAGAAAATAATAATAATAATAATAATAATAATAATAATAATGAACTAAAAGATCA
>CAUDMG010002282.1:3437500-3455000 GCA_958450375.1 Homarus gammarus | reverse complement strand
ACACAGACTGTATCCTTGTATTTTTTTGTTTAGGTGATGTGGCCCCTCTCAGACATAAACAAATACTCCCTCTCCTCTCAGACATAAACAAATATTCCCTCTCCTCTCAGACATAAACAAATATTCTCTCTCCTCTCAGACATAAACAAATATTCCCTCTCCTCTCAGACATAAACAAATATTCCCTCTCCTCTCAGACATAAACAAATATTCCCTCTCCTCTCAGACATAAACAAATATTCCCTCTCCTCTCAGACATAAACAAATATTCCCTCTCCTCTCAGACATAAACAAATATTCCCTCTCCTCTCAGACATAAACAAATATTCCCTCTCCTCTCAGACATAAACAAATACTCCCTCTCCTCTCAGACATAAACAAATATTCCCTCTTCTCTCAGACATAAACAAATACTCCCTCTCCTCTCAGACATAAACAAATACTCCCTCTCCTCTCAGACATAAACAAATATTCCCTCTCCTCTCAGACATAAACAAATATTCCCTCTCCTCTCAGACATAAACAAATATTCCCTCTCCTCTCAGACATAAACAAATATTCCCTCTCCTCTCAGACATAAACAAATATTCCCTCTCCTCTCAGACATAAAAAAATACTCCCTCTTCTCTCACTCCTCTCAGACATAAACATACGCCCTCTCACTCCTCTCAGACATAAACCATCACCACAGGCAGGTAAGTACAGAAGGTAGGTGAAGGAGACGGTAAGGAACACATCTTTCCTCACCCTAGTGGCGGTGCTTCCGGGAACATGGAGGAAGATGATGGGCTAATTAACAGGTGTAAGTGAGGGAGACAGGTGAGCCAGGAGCGAGGGGAGGGGGGGGAGGGGGTCAGTAAACGGGAAATGAGTTACGTAACAACTCTCTCTCTCTCTCTCTCTCTCTCTCTTACTCGTCTTATTCCTTTTATTTATCGCTCTCTTTTAAGTACTTCCCGTGAATTATCGTTTCCTGTGAGGTGTTTCTTAATCTTAATTGTTCACTTTCTTAAATTTCTACTTTATCTTTAACAAGGTCGTCTCAAGGGTTTAAAGTTGACCTCATGTTATGTTTTGAGGTTAATATAAAACACACACACACACACACACACACACACACACACACACACACACTACAGACGTAATCACTGTATCGTGCCAACCTCTGAACCCGGGAGCTGACTTTTATCTTACCATTATTTAGGGTCATCTGAAAAGGTCAAAGATGGCAAGGCGGTGATTACAGGAGACAATGGACGTCTTCTTTAAACACACACACACACACTGATCGCTATAAGAACAGCCCAGTCCCAACCATTGTAAAAATTATCAATAACTTGTAATAAATCAGTGTATTCACTCCCAGTAAACACTGCTCCTTACACTGTCACTATGTTGAAATGAACTGTAGTCTGAGCTTTTCCCCATCTAAGTTATTATATGTCTTATTTGTGTCACTTATGTTACTTGTATATTATTTGTAATTCGTAACCCATTCCCCAAATATGTAACTGTATATTTTCAGCCTTTTGGCTGCCAAGCTCTTTCAATAAACCGTTAATTATTATTATTATTATTATTATTATTATTATTATTATTATTACACACACACACACACACACACACGTTCTAAACATTGAGTCGAGACAATTCTGAACCCCTGAAACGAACCCCAACATTGTAATAAATCTCCAGCTCACTTAAGAGGTTCGACAAATGGCACCGGGACAGATTTGAACCCTATCTGTTATTACTATCCGGTCAGATTCTTCGGCCAATACTCGACCTACCCTAACTAAGCCAATATTCGACCTAATGCATTAATCATCAAAATATATACTGAATAATTAATAGTTGGTAACCTAACCTAATTAATCGGAATATAGACCAATCTTCGACTTTCTCCATTAACCGGAACCTCTTAAGTAACCAATTCTCGACTTCCTCCTTTAACAGGAACCTATTAAGTAGCCAATCCTCGACTTCCCCCTTTAACCGGAACCTATTATGTAACCAATCCTCGACTTCCTAGCTTCCCCTATTAAACGGAACTCCAGTAGACCAATCTTCGACTTTCTCCATTAACCGGAACACCAGTAAACAAATCCTCGACCACAGCCATTAACCGGAACACCTTAAATAACCAATCCTTGACCACCAAACCTCATTAACCGGATCCCAATACCACACTTAACCTTCCAAACTTCACTTCATTAAAAAAAAAAAAAAAACTACGACTCAAGCGCCAGGAAACACAACAGAAATGAATGTCTTAGTGTTTTTGGGTGAAGTTTTTAGCTTAGGTTACGTGACTTAATGAAGGTTACAAGGGGGGTGTGTCATACCTGGTGTGTCTGTACAGGTAATAATGAAATCTCAGGTAACTCTTGAATGTATCTAACGTATTGTATGTATCTTTAGTAACGAGATGGACTGATAACGTTAAAATATTGGTAACGTCGTAGGGTTAGTATAGTATTTTTGGTAACGCTGTGTGTGTGTGTGTGTGTGTGTGTGTGAGTGTGTTGTTAGTAACGTAGTGCCTTTCTCATGATTTCATAAATAAAACCTTGTAACAACGTAAGGAGAAACGCCACGTCTTTTATTAACGTAATGTAATGGAACGTTCGTGAAAACATACATACACACATACATACATACATACATACATACGCATACACAAAAAACAAACACACCTGTTCATTTACAAACACAGACACATCCACATAAACAAAAACATATACACACATACACACACAAACATTCACACACACATAAATATACCCACACCACCCACCCACAAACACACTCCCCCCTACACACACAAAGAAACACACCCACCCACCAACCTACACCCCCCACACACACACACACATCCACCCAAAATAAAACACAAGAGAAAAACGCCGTGACCTTCCCAGCTTGGAGAGGAACGCGGAGTGATCCCAGAAGAACGAGCGTTGAGTGAACGTTCTTGTCCCCTGCTCTCTCATGTCCAACCTGTGTAACGGAGGGCGAACACACACACACACACACACACACACACACACACACACACACACACACACACACACACACACACATCCTCCACCTTCATAACCAACACCCATGATGATGATGATGATGGTGGTGGTGATGATAGTGGTGATTGTGATGATGATGGTGGTGGTGGTGGTGGTAGTGATGATAGTGGTGATGGTGGTGGTAGTGATGATAAGGGGTGGTAGTGGTGGTAGTGATGATAGTGGTGGTAGTGATGGTGGTGGTGGTGGTAGTGGTGATAGTGATGATAGTGGTGATGGTGATGGTGGTGGTGGTGGTGGTAGTGATGATGGTGGTGGTGGTGGTGGTAGTGGTGATTGTGCTAATTGTTGTTGTGGTCATAGGGAAGTAGATAAATAGATTCACAAGTAGATAATTAGGGAGGTAGGAAAGTAGATAAGTAAGTAAGTAGATATAGGTAATTAGAGGGAAGGTGAGTAGACAGGTAGAAAAGTAGACAGGTAGGTGACGGAAGAAAGGAGGCCAACAACCCCCTTCAGTGTGTGTGTGTGTGTGTGTATGTGTGTGTGTGTGTGTGTGTGTTCCAAGGAGGACTAACTCACATAATTCTGTGGTCAATTTAAACTCCCTGGCCACTCCCTCCCTAACTCCCTGGCCACTCCTTCCCTAACTCCCTGGCCTCTCCCTCCCTACACAACCAGCCTCCCTTCCTCCCTACCTACCTCATCCCTCCCTTTCTCCCTACCTACCTCATCCCTCCCTGCCTCCCCACTTCCTCCATGAGATTATGGGTGTGGTGTGTTGGGAGGGAGGGAAGGAGGATGAGAAGGAGGGAAGGAGAGAAGGAAGGAGGGAGAGAAGGAAGGGAAAACGGTACAGTGAGAAAGAGAGAGAGAGAGAGAGAGAGAGAGAGAGAGAGAGAGAGAGAGAGAGAGAGATCAAGAGTACATCAAGAGTAACGGGTCGGTGGCCATTATTTACGCCTCCACCTCATAGCTCTCTCTCTCTCTCTCTCTCTCTCTCTCTCTCTCTCTCTCTCTCTCTCTCACCTGACTCCTCACACACCTGTCGCGGCCTAAAACCCACTTAATAGGTATGGTCTCTAATTAGTTATGGATACGTGAACAAGACAGTCAGTCAGTCAGTCAGTAAATCAGTCAAAACCTTAAAAAAACAAACACTCATAAACACACACAAGCAAATAAACAAACAAACGAAATATCCTCCACCCAAAACAAAAACAATGTAAACAAGACACGACCCGATTCTAAACAAGTATCTTTTTACACAACCCGGAAATAATCATTCAATATATATAACTCAGTCAGGCGTCTTGTCAACATTACTTCGCTCTGGTGGCCTGAGACGGCATTCTTCTGGACTGTGGCTCAGTGGCTATCGTAATATGTATTGACTGACTGACTGACTGATTGACTGACTGACTCATTAACTGACTGGCTCATTAACTGACCGACTAACTGGCTAACTGACTAATTGATTGATTGATTATCTGACCGACTGAATAACTGGTTAACTGACTCTCTGACTAACTGAACAGATTGACTGGCTAACTGACTAACTTACTGATTAACTAACTGAATAAAATAAAACTGACTGGCCGACTGACTGGTTAACAGATTGACTTTCTGACTGACTGACTGACTGACTGACTTTCACGGGTGAGGAGAAGTATCAGAATTATGGAACACTCGAATTGATCTTCTTATGTTGATAAAGATAAAGGAAGAATTTGTCTCTGTAATTCTTTCGTAGTTCTTTGCATTGGCTCTCTCTCTCTCTCTCTCTCTCTCTCTCTCTCTCTCTCTCTCTCTCTCTCTCTTACAAACACTTTTCTCCCCATCATCATCATCATCATCATCATCTCTCGCCCCACAACACACACACACACACACACACACACCAATAGTCCAAGTAACCCTTTAACCTTATGGTCTATCAAGCCACGGTCCCTCTCCCGCTTACTAACGGGTTCTGTTTACTGGGGCTTTAGTTACCACTTCAGCCGCTGGTCCGTTGATGGCGCTCTTTGGAATGTTTATCCCCTCCCCCCCCCCCTCTCTATCCTACCCGCCAACCTCTCACCACCACCCCCCCCCCCCCCACCATCAGCTGATTTTTTGTTGACATCGATCAGCTGAGTTTTATTGTTAAGCACCTGCTGATATTTGTTGAAATCCATCAGCTGATTTTTATTGACATTCATCAGCTGTTTTCTGTTTACATGCATAATTTGGTTTTGTTGACACCCATCAGCTGATCTTGTGTTCCCACCTCTGTCACTGGTTCACATTGGCGCTGTTGGCTCGCCCATAAATGTTTACATCCGTCAGCTGTTTCACTGATAGCGTGCGCGCGCTTTTTTGCTACTCCTGATGAATGATACTGAAAAAAAAAATATATGGTCTGCTACTATAATTTGTACCCACATTAGAACCATTAGTGATAAGAGAGAGAGAGAGAGAGAGAGAGAGAGAGAGAGAGAGAGAGAGAGAGAGAGAGAGAGAGAGAGAGAGAGAGAGAGAGAGATAAAAAAAGATTCGACTGAGAAGAAAAACACACACACACACAGGAAAAAAGACACAGAAAAAGAAGAAAGTGATATAAAGAGATTAGTGACCAACCAGTTCATTAATATTCCACTAAGGTCCGTCTGACAGCCCCAGGGAAGAAACACGAGGCAATGTAGGCTTCACCGTAAGGTTCCCTCAGGCCACAGATCGGCAACCGGATTCTTAAATGATCGTACAGTACTTAAGACTATCTTACTAACTGTATCATGTGAGAAAGGCTTTAACAGGTTCACTTAGTTATGGCAATAATGGGTGAGAGTGTGTGTGTGTGTGTGTGTGTGTGTGTGTAATAATAATAATAATAATAATAATAATAATAATAATAATTAACGGTTTATTGAAAGAGCTTGGCAGCCAGAAGGCTGAAAATATACAGTGTGTGTGTGTGTGTGTGTGTGTGTGTGTGTGTGTGTGAAAGTGAGAGAGAGTGTGTGAGAGAGAGAACTCATCTAACGGGTTCTGTTAAGCTAAGACACAATAATGGATTCTCAAAGGTTTGTACACTTAGGGGTTTTCTTGTCGTAATTGGAGATATAAGAACGAATCTAAGTAGTTCACTTCTGTAACAACGTAAAGATGGATTCTCAAACCTAACCTAACCAAACTTCACCTGATCTTACCTAACTTAACCAAACTAAACCAATCCTTACCTAACCAAACCAAACCTAATCAAACCTCATTAAACCTAACCTAACCAAACCAAAACCCCCCAAATAGAGGTAGCATTGGGGGGGGGGGTACTCATCAGGTGAAATAACCTTGGGGAGGGGGGTGTTAATCTACAGGTAATCAATTATCTTTAATTAAATCCTCCTCCTACCTGGTGATATTAACTACAGCTCATCTCTCAAACATCTCGACTAAAAATGGCGTCGGAACTGCACTGAGACTACTCCTGCGGGTTAGTCAGTAGTCAGGGCGGGTAAGTGGGAGGGAGATTGGGGTGGGGGGGGGGGGTTCCTTGGCCACGTGTGTCCTACAGGAGGGCGGGTGTTATGACCTCCAAGGGCTTGACCACTACAGTCTGAGGTACCGGTGCGGGTCCTGCCATTCCTACGGAGGATATCCCTTAAGGAGCGAGAGAGAGAGAGAGAGAGAGAGAGAGAGAGAGAGAGAGAGAGAGAGAGAGAGAGAGAGAAATAATATATAAATAGAGAGAGAAAATGAAAGAAAAGAGGAGAAAGAGAGAAAATGCAAAGAAAGAAGTAAGACCCTTAAATAAAAGAAAAGCGAACTGATAGAAACACACTCACACACACACACACACACACACACACACACACACACTCACACACACACACACACACACACACTCACACTCACACACACACACACGTCAGATTCCTTCACAATATTATCACATCCACAACGTACCAACCCGGGCCATTCTCTTGTCACCGAGCCCCATACCACAGCGTGTCTGGCTTACCTGATGTGGCAGTCAAGTGTTCCTATGACAGAGACGGGGAATGACTAACATGAACCAGACTACTGTTTCTTAGAATGGAAGTGTGTGTGTGTGTGTGTGTGTGTGTGTGTGTGTGTGTGTGTGTGTGTTTTGTGTGTGTGTGTGTGTGAGAGAGTGAGAAGAGAGAGAGGGGAAGAATTGCCTCATAAGGATAGGTATTTACTCGAGCATCAAAGTCCCCAGTCACTCGCAGCAGACTGGGGGACCCTCTCTCTCTCTCTCTCTCTCTCTCAATGGCATCTTCAACAAGCCTTCAATATTTCCACCACATACTGTACTTAACGTGCCAGTGTCTATTATTATTATTATTATTATTATTATTATTATTATTATTATTATTATTGATACTACTACTACTACTACTACTACTACTACTACTACTACTACTACTACTAATAGTAATAATAGTAATAATAATATTAATAATAATAATAATAATAATAATAATAATAATATGAAGAAGAAGAAGAAGAAGAATAAGAAGAAGAAGACTCTTACTAAACAGTATATAAGAACTTAACCATTGAGAATATTAACGAGTGTGTCGCCACAACACCTCCCACAAGAACTCAGTGACGCTTTAGTCACCAGAACCTTCAGCCGTAGTCTGACCAGAAAACAATTTACGCTCTCTAAGTGGCCTTTGTCTTACGTTCTCGAAGTGGACTTTGTCTTACGCTCTCTAAGTGGCCTTTGTCTTACGCTCTCTAAGTGGCCTTTGTCTTACGCTCTCTAAGTGGCCTTTGTCTTACGTTCTCGAAGTGGACTTTGTCTTACGCTCTCTAAGTGGCCTTTGTCTTACGCTCTCTAAGTGGCCTTTGTCTTACGCTCTCTAAGTGGCCTTCGTCGTACGCTCTCTAAGTGGCCTTTGTCTTATGCTTGCTTGGTGGCCTTGGTCTTAAGCTTGGAGATACTCTTTATCCTAAGCTTGGTAGGTGGCACTTGTCTTGCGGATGCTAGATGGCCCTAATGTTACTCTTCCTAGGTGGCTCATGTCTTACGCTCGCTAGGTGGCCCTTGTCTCATGCTCGCTAGGTGGCCCTTGTCTCATGCTCGCTAGGTGGCCCTTGTCTCATGCTCGCTAGGTGGCCTTTGTCTTATGCATGCTCGGCAGCCTTTGTCTTACGCTCGCTAGGTGGCCTTTATGTTACGCTTGTTGGGTGACCCTTGTCTTACGTTCGCTAAGTGGCTCTTGTTTTATACTTGCTAGGCGGCCCTTGTCTTAGGCTTGATAGGCGGCCCTTGTGTTACGTTCGTTAGGCCGCCCTTGCCTTATGCTCGCTAGGTGGCACTTGTCTTGCAATTGCTAAGTGACCCTTATCTTACTCATGCTAGGTGGCTCTTGTCTTACGCTTGCTAGGTGGCCCTAATCTTACATTTTTGCGAGGTGGCCATTACTTTACGCCAATTAGTAATATTCTACACACTACTTCATCTACAAAACCAAACACTAACACACATTCGAACCACAAGAATGCCTACATAAAGAATCAATCACGGTAATGGTGAGACGTGAGGTAAATACTGTGTGAAAGTGAGAGAGTTCCTGGTGAGGGACGTAGCGTGAGTGACACACCCAGGTGATGAACACTTATTGCCACCAGGTAGTGAAGATGAGGAGGTGACTCTCACACCCCAGGAGGAGGAGGAGGAGGAGGAGAGGAAGAGGAAGCAATAGAGAGCAAGAGAGAGAGAGAGAGAGAAAGAGAGAGAGAAAGAGAGAGAGAAATAGGGTGATATAAGAGTAAGAGTTAGAGAAAGTTACCAGTCTAACTCCTGACCTCCTCCCCCCCCCTCCCCCTTCCTTCCTCCTTCTATCACCCTCCCCTCCTATTACCTTCTTCTCCTTCTTCCTTCCTCCTTCCTCTCCCTCTCCTCCTCCCCCTCTCCTCCTACCCCTCACCCCCCCCCCCCACGTTACACACAACGCGGGTAGACAACATTTCACCCCTTATGGCCGTATTAATTTACATATCATCATCGACCATAAAAACTCGACATCACGATAAAAAGACGCACGTTCGAGACCCAGTGACCTCCTGTTAGTGGGGATCGAACCCGTGTTATTGTCATACCCCCAAAAATAACATCACTATACCTTTAAACCCTTTTGAGTCATATAGTATTATGATAAATATATATGTGTGTTATTTTATCATCACTATATATATACTAATTCCTCTTCATGTGTGTGTGTGTGTGTGTGTGTGTGTGCTGAAGGTGAGGTTCACACATCAACCCTGACCACACAAACCAGTTTCCTCCCACCAACAGAACGCCCGAGTTTCTCTTCATTGGTTTGGTTAGGTTAGGTTAGGTTAGGTTAGTCAATGGCCGCTGCATAAACATATATCGACTCTTGTGTGGTTGACGACTTCCTGTACTGTTATCATCATCATCATTATTATTATTA
Source organism: Homarus gammarus (assembly GCA_958450375.1). Taxonomy (NCBI): domain Eukaryota; kingdom Metazoa; phylum Arthropoda; class Malacostraca; order Decapoda; family Nephropidae; genus Homarus; species Homarus gammarus. Next base: position 3,445,525 of record CAUDMG010002282.1, on the reverse strand, counting down.
TTATTATTATTATTATTATTATTATTATTATTATTATACAGCAATCACTTATTTTTAAGCAATAAAATGATGATTAAGTTTAAATCAATGTTGAAAAGCTACCACAGACTGTTTTAGTGAATACGAGTATGAATAACTGATGAATAAATAGACGATTGAGTGAGTTATTGATGTGGATGAGGGATGAATGAGACAATGAGTGATGAATGAGGGAATAAACGAGTTAGTGAGGAGACAAATGGGGGAATAAATGAGTGAATGAATGATGAATGCGTGAATAAGTGTATGAGTGAATGAATGAGCGAGTGACTGTGTGAGTGCAGGACGAATAAACGTATGAATAAGTGAGTGAGTGAATGAATGAGTGAGTGAATGAATGAATGAATATAAACTTTACACCTGACGACCGTTTAGCTAGCCAGAAGAAGTAGACTGACCACCACAAGATCACCGGAAGTTGCCTCAGTCTCAAGGTGAGGAGGTAAGAGACTGAGGCACATCTCTCAGTCTCGAAGTAGGAGAAATATTTAGGTGAGACACTGAGGCACATCTCTCAGTCACAAGGTAGGAGAAATATTTAGGTGAGACATTGAGGCACATCTCTCAGTCACAAGGTAGGAGAAATATTTAGATGAGACACTGAGGCACATCTCTCAGTCGCGAGGTAGGAGAAATATTTAGGTGAGACATTGAGGCACATCTCACAGCTCTTAAGAATTAGAACTCTTCGTTTCTACTTATTGTTTGGTCTACTAACTAAAGAGTTGAGTATTTCCTCTAAATAATAAAACACACACACACACACACACACACACACACACACACACACAGCCTATTACACAGTGATTAAAAAACTTGTCTGGTATCACTTTACTTTTGGCCCAGTGAGTGAGTGAGTGAGTGAGTGAGTGAGTGAGCGAAAGAGTGAGTGAGTGAGTGAGTGAGTGAGTAAGTGAAGAAGTACAGTAGTATTATTCATTGATCCACATTTTCTTGTACTTTCACTGTGACGATGTTAAGACAGGCGTAGGAGTCGTTACGCTCGTCTTGTTTCTTCTACCACACCCTCCTATCACCACCACACCCTCCCACCACTACCACACCCTCCTATCACTACCACACCCTCCTATCACCACCACACCCTCCCACCACTACCACACCCTCCTATCACCACCACACCCTCCACCACACCCACACACACCACCCACACCACACCCACCACAGGTATAAGTGAGAATATGATGCTCTTATTGGCTGCCTTAGTGAACTCTCACCTTCTCCCGCTCATGACCGCTCACTCTTCTTGATACAATTTCCTGTCAGACAAAAACAAAAGAAAAACCGGATGTGTGTATTCGCTGTGTTTTTTTACTCAGGAATTTTACCGCTGCTTGTTGGGTGGCCGGAAGTAAGAGGAAACCAAGGTAATATACATACATAGATACATACATACAAACATATATACATGCATACACCTAACGCACATAATGGTTGCCCCTTGTATAACGAGGATGGCCGGTCCTAGGGCCAATTGGGCGTGAATTTGTTTAAGGTGTTGGAAGCTGTCACCAACACATCAACCACACCCTGAGTTAACGAGTTGCATAACCCAGTGTCAAGGAACAGTCAGAGAAGACCGGACAACTCGCCAACTGTACTGGCTAACCATTACCCCGGAACACGATCCACAAATCGATTAACATCCAGGTTCCCAATTACTGCTGGGTAGACAGAGGCAAATGGCGTAAAGAAACTTGCCCATGGTTTCACCCTGTACAAACACTCACACACACACACACACACACATATTCACCCATGACTGCAGTAAAACAAGTGTTCTACTATACGGCGCCGCCCAAGAAAAACAAGCCTACTGCTGACCCTTCCCACCTAACCTAACCTAACCCAACCTAACCTAACCCAACCCAACCTAACCGCCAGCTCCACACCTAAAGATCGCAAAATCAATCACATGTAAAACAGGTAAGAAGCTATAAATCAATCACAGGTGATACAGGCTCATAAATCAATCACACTTTACGCAGGTATGTGAGAGAAACAGAGAGAGAGGAAGGGAGAAACAGTGAGACAGAGAGAGAGGAAGAGAGAAACAGTGAGACAGAGAGAGACAGAGAAAGAGAGACAGAGAGACTGAAAGAAAGAGAGTCGGCAAAACAGTGAGAAGAAACAGAGAGACAGATAATACAGAGAGAGAGAGACAGAGAGAAAGAGACAGAGAGACAGACAGACAGATGGCACTACTCTCGCTGGAGGTGTTGCTCTAGGGAGGAGGGGGAGGGGGGCCTGGCTTTCACTTTCTGGGCTGAGGACCTGAAGGAGTGGGGGGGGGGGTGACATACTAGGTGATCAGGGGGGGTGACATACTAGGTGACCAGGGGGGGGGTGACATACTAGGTGACCAGGGGGGGTGACATACTAGGTGACAATATAAATCCCTTAAAGACAATATAAATCCTCTTAAAATCAACGTAAATCCCTTAAAATCAATACCAATTCCTTAAAGACAGTGACGAACCTCTCTTGTGTAATGCCAATCCGTCTTATACAATGAAACCGATCCCACACCACTCCTAATGGGGCGTGTGTCTTGTATCTATAAATGCTACCCGAACCCTCTATCTGCCAGGGTCTCAATGTATGTACGATTGATCTTCTAACCAGACCAACCACCACCAATCAGGGCCTCGAGTCCATCTGTATGGGAGGGAGGGAGGGGGGGGGAGTGAAGTTTAAATACCAAACCAGGCTTTTAAACCGAAGTATAAACAGAATTCTTAGAAGGTAAAAAAAAAATGGTGTTAAGTTATAGAGTCCCTTAGCAGCCAGCAAGGACACACAGAAACAAAGGAATTTATCATTTAGTGGACAAGTTAGATTTACACTAACAGTACATCTTTGGTACTTAAAACCTCTCTTACTGCAGCTAAGATAAGACTAATGAACCTACATCTGTTCTAACTTAAAACTGGTCCAAGGTTGGCTGTACTAGAGGGGACCTTTGAGAAAAAAGGACAGATATTACAAGTAAACATTATAATAATTGTTACCCGGAGTTAATTACCTACTACTGGAAGGTGACACAAACACTCGTATATAACTCAGGGGAATTATCGACCCCTTGACAGAGACCTAAATAGACTAGGGCAGTGAGGGGGGGGGGGCTATAATGGTATCAATATGACTTGTTATCTGGGCACTAATTGTCTAAATACAGGCGTAGACGGATAGACGGACGGACAGATGGACGGACGGACAGACGGACAACAGAAGGAAGGTTTTATAACCAACCTCAGCCAGGACACAGTGGTCGGAGTGTCACTAACAGTACAGAATCTTGGTGACCAGAACAAAAGTCTATAATTTTTTTTAAACCTTTCAATTCTGTCTGATTTAGAATATCATTTTGTTGTTACTCAGAAGAATAAAAAGTCTTTGGCCACCTTCACTATGGCTTCAGGGCTTAGTTCTTGGTTTTAGTTTTTTCTAACGTTGGTACATTGGTTTCCCTCGTGGCTGGAGATGCAAGAACGTATCAAACTGGCAAACTTTCTTCTTAATGAATAAAAACCCGAGGGAGAAATCAGACAAGTGCCGGTATCATATATGAGGTATCGTGTATCTACCGAGGCGTCATCCCCCTGTCACTGTCTGAAGGTATTTAAAGAAAAACACTAAGACTCGGATTTCCATTGTGGTAGTCTGGGCGTATGAAGGAGTTTTGTTTGGTAAAGGTTCTACAGAATGGAATTTCAACTTAAAAGATCTGAGCAATTTCAGATGCTTTCATGGATCGAATGAGGGAACGTGGTGGTGGTGCGTGGTGGTAGTGATAGTGACGTTTCGTGCGTTATGGTGATCCGTGGTGATAAAGGTGGTAGTGATAGTGGTGGTGGTGGTGATAGTAGTTATGGTGGTGGTAGCGATAGTGGTGGCAGTGATGGTGGTGGCACAATAAATATAACCCTTCAGAACATTGATTGTAAAAATGTTTATATGAAAGGAAAATATTAACTGCGAATTTACAATACTGAACATAAAAACACTACAACGTCCGAAATAACTTCAACATTACACTGAGACTCTACCTTAATTAGATACATTCACTGAGCACCAGTTAGGAAACAACATTACACTGAGACTCTACCTTAACTACAGTAGATACGTTCATTTAGCACCAATTAGGAGACAACATTCTCTACCTTAACTAGATACGTTCATTTAGCACCAATAAGAGACAACATTACACTGAGACTCTACCTTAACTAGATACGTTCACTGAGCACCAATAAAGACACAAATTCAAGGTTCAGAATCTTCGCAAATCCGTATCGAATCGTTTGAAAGAAAGTAAAGAAAACTGATTCGAAATTCTATTGAAGAACTTTTTTTTTTTTAGAAACGAGTCACTGAACCCGCTAGAAACTTCTCATATTTTTAGTGTGTGTTGGCGTGACTAGACACTACAACCCTGTCCACACCTGCAGGGCTCAAGAGGCAGGTTTGCAGCGTGGGCGTTTAGGTGTAACAGGATATGCTACATATTTTCCACACCTGTTAAACAAGAGGCAGGCAAATACTCGTAGTGTGTGTGTGTGTGTGTGTGTGTGTGTGTGTGTGTGTAGACGATATAAGCCTCACTACAATTTCTTATTCACATCTGCTTGACAAAAGGCAGATGTGTATGCAGATGTGTGAGTGAGACAAGACATACTCATACTCCAAAATTACGTCCACACCTGCTTGACACGACGCAGGTGTGTAAGACAAGTATAAGTAAGCGAAATCCCCAAACTACAAAAGTTTTCACCAACCTAAAAGACAAAACCCGGGTGTATGGCATATATGTAAACAAAAAAAGACTTGCAACATACTTTCCACACCTGGTACAACACGAAACAGATGTGTAAGACATCATACCTAAAATATAAACAGGTGTGTGGCATCAATTTAGACAGAAAAGACTTACTACACACTTTCCACACCAGCTACAACAGAAAACACACGTGTAAGACGTCATACAGTACATAAGACATAGACAGGTATATACAGTCGTAGTAACAACAGACAGACAGACAGACAGAAGACCTACACAATAAACCTCACGAAAGAATTTGAAGAACCAGAAGATCATATGAAAGTCTGTGAATATGTTTTCTTTACAGACCACAGACCACAGAGAAGTGAAGACGAGGTGAGGTGCATTATCCCAGCTGAGGTGCGGCCGAGTGAGGTGAGTTAGCCAGCCAGCCACCACAGAGGGTCAATGCTCGTCTTCCCTCTGGCTTAATACGGGTCTATAATAATCAACTGGGTTTTTTTCCTCCAACACTGTGTAACGACGCATCAGTGGAAATTATGACGTTTGTGAAATATTTTAATCTTTGATAGAATTTTGAAGTTTTTATTTGATTTGATTTCGTAAGCATCAGTTACTATTAAGTATTTGTAGCGTTATAATCATTTTTTCTTCTTTAAATTTTTGCAGTAATGTAATTTTAAAAGGAGTAATTTTTATCAATGAAAAATGTGATGTTTGTGGCATATTGTAAGCTTTGATGTAATTTGGTATCTTTTTCGTAAGCCTCTGATACTGTTAAGAATTTTAATGTATTTTTCAACACTCCATGATAAAATTTTGCAACTACTTTTTCGTCGGTATAACAAGTGACGTTTATGGACTATAATGATCATTCAACATTAACCAACTTTGAAACACACAGCTCAACAAACGTCTTTCAGAACAGATTTAAATATCATAATCGACTCAGATTTTTTTTCCATTAGTGACACGACAGGTAAGAACCTTCCACACACACTCCAGACATACTTCACTATCTACTGGTGTAAGTGACATGCAGGGTTAGTAAACGACTAAAGAGGTCCGCTAATGTTTGGTCAGTCAGAGTGGTGTAAATCTATTAGCATAATATATAGTCTATGATATGGGTGGGTGGAGCCGTGGGTATTACACTGTCATGGTCTAATAAGCGATTCTTTGGTTAATATAGCACAAATATACACAAGAACAGCAGCGTGGGGAAAATTATTGAAATATTTTACAAATACTCACCCAGGGAGACCAGGAGAAGACTCAGCATTATCTTTCTTGACATAGTGAAGGATGTCAGTGCATCCTACGACACCAACACTCTAGGAATAACGTCTCCCGTAGGAGGCTTTCGCAGTCCCGTAGGATATGTATATTTTTTTCCTCTTGCAGACTCCTGTGTGCCTCACTGTAGACTCCAACACAACAAGTCCTCTCCAAGTCCTCGCACACAGTACAACACACGAGGGTCTTGTAGAGCTCCTCCTTCACGAATTCAAGATCACGTGAGAACTTCAGCCAATCCGAAAACTGGAAGGACCTCAAAGATACAACCCTGCAGGAACCTCTTGAAGAACGTCGATCAATACGCGAGAGAATTCTTGAAAAACCGTCCAGGAACTCGAGCAACTCTGGACGAGGGGGGAGGGGTCCGTCTGGAAGGTGGCCCAGCGACTGACTGAGGTGGACGTGGGTCTCTGGGTCGCGGATGGCGCGGGGCGTCTGTCTGGAAAACCTGGAGCGAGTATTGTGGTGCGTCAGTTCTCGCCACCTGGTTGCCGTTGACTGAACCGCGAGTCTTAGCCCACCACTTTCACTACCCTCCCCCCCCCCCTCCCACCGTCCAGCCAAAGGTGCAGCAGATTCCAGAGGCACTCGGCAAATACTAGAGTCCCTTGCACTACTGGCGAGCAATATCCTACAATTTTAATCCCATCGAGGTTTAAACAATTGACGATCGTACACTCCTGACTGACAGATTCTCAGCATACTTGGTGGAGTGTGAACCCCTGGGTGTAAGCTTATGCTGCCTCTGACATGACTGACCACCAAATTTTGACGTACAATATTATAAGACTACATAGAGTTAGATAATTATATGTTCTTAGACCCAAAGCCTTATTTTCATAACACCTACGACTGTAAGCTTAAAATAGAGCTCTTGTGAGTCTTATTTACCAGACCTTATGAGCTTTATATACCCGACCTTGTGAGGCCTATATAACTGACCTTGTGAGTGTTATTACTAGACCTCATAAGGCTTATATACCAGACCATATGAGGCTTATATAAATACCAGACCTTGCGAGTTATATATACCTGAGTCACCTTCTATGTTTTATTCATAAGATTCCCAAATTATTAATCAGATCAGGAGACTATAAACAATGCCTCGAAAATATTTATGAATATATTACTCACTATTATCGAGTCTAGTTAAATATTTTCACTGTTTAAACTTTCTTTGAACTTTGGAACTTTTACAAAAAATATTTAGAGGAAGTATGAAGGAACATTAATGCACACCACAGACAGACAGACACACACACACACACACACACACACACACACACACACACACACACACACACACACACAAACATGCAACTCGACAGTCAACATTCTCGGCACGTTGTCATCAAGAAGAACCTGTCCTAAGATAATGAAGATAATGTAGCAAACACACACACACACACACACACACACACACACACACACACACACACACACACACATTGCTGGACTTGTTAGTACAGTGAACCAGTAAGTCAGTCTGGATTCCTATTCACCATATTTAACAGCAGAAATTTAGCACAGATTTAAATTTTACCCTAGCGTAGAGATACAGATTTTAACACGAACAATATTAACACGGAGATACAGAATTTAACACGTACAATATTAACACGGAGATACAGAATTTAACACGTACAATATTAACACAGAGATGCAGAATTTAACACGTACAATATTAACACGGAGATACAGAATTTAACACGTACAATATTAACACAGAGATGCAGAATTTAACACGTACGATATTAACACAGAGATGCAGAATTTAATACAAAAATACAAAGATTAACATATATAAAAATTTAACACAGGAATTATTAGAGCCAGAGTTAAGAATGAAGATTAAAATGGGGTATATGATATAGCCTGTTTAACCCCTT
>CAUDMG010002282.1:3425000-3432500 GCA_958450375.1 Homarus gammarus | reverse complement strand
TATTCAAATAAAGATAAATAAATAAATAGGTAGACAGATGGACAAACAAACGGACAGACAACGGATAGGCAGACACAGGCAGACACAGACACACAAAATAGATAAAATACACATAACTTACAGACAGATAGACAGAGGAGTATGATTCATTTGGACAGACAGAAAGACAGACAGACAAGGTATGATTCATTTGAACAGACAGACAGACAGACAGACAGACAGAGCATGATTACATTTGGACAGACAGACAGACAGACAGACAGACAGATAAAACAAAAATTATTATAGAAATACAGAATAAATATAAAAGAATTGACACACCAAGAGGTTAAGGACATGGAACCAGGAAATGAGAGAGAGAGAGAGAGAGAGAGAGAGAGAGAGAGAGAGAGAGAGAGATAAAGTGAGAAAGAGGAGAGAGAGATAAAGAAAGAGACAGACAGACAGACAGATAAAGTGAGAAAGAGAAGGAGATAAAGAGAGAGACAGACAGACAGACAGACAGACAGAGAGACAGACAGACAGACAGAAATAGAAAGAGAAAGAGAGAAAGAGAGAGAGAGACAGAAACTTACAACACAAATATATGTATAAATAATAAATATGAAGTGTTCTAGATAAGTGAGGATACGAAGGCTGGCACTGAGGAAAGATGTGAGACGTGAATGCCAATGAACCACCGACCAGGATGTGTATTTGGGACTTTAATATCTCTTTTGAGGACAATGAATTAGTGATGATTTAATATAGATGACGATGACTTAAATCCTTTAACTATGATGACTTAACCCTTTGAGTATGATGACTTAACCCTTTGACGACGATGACTTGACCCTTTGACTATGATGGCTTAACCCTTTGAGGACGATGACTTAACCCCTTGAGTATGATAACATTTTAAGTACCATGACTTTAAAAAAAATATTAAAGTACCAACATTCTATAAATATATACATACATAATTTACATCAGATACGCCGTTCATGATATTACCAAAGGCTACATAACAAGATGCCAAAATGATCGAAAAATCCCTATGCACGTGAACTGATTAAAAAACCCACTTATTTACCTTATTCTACATATAAAAAATCATATAAACTTTCAAAGTAAATATTAGAAATGAATACCACTTCCTATATAAACTTTATATAGAGAGATTTATATAATAATGTCTATAATAATGTAGATATAACAAGGAAAAACTATATTCAAATTTACTTCAAGTGCACAGGGACTTTTCGATCACCCACAAGGACTCGTCATTTACATAGTATCAGAAAATCTTACGACGTAACCTTGACAACTTTAGATAAACAACGTAACTACAGGGCGAGACTCTCTTAGGGTGCTAATATGGCCGCCACAGAGCGTCAAGCCTTGAGCACACGGGGTGGCGTTTGGTGCACTGAAATTGGATGGAGTGATTGATGGCGGATGACGTGGTTGATGTATTGGTGGGTGATTTGTCGATGTATTGGTGAGTGATGTGATTGGTTTTATTTGGTAGGTGTGTGGTTGATAATGGATGACGTGGTTGGTGGTGGGTGACGTTTTGTAACATGGTTTATGTAGTGATGGATGAAGTGAATGACAGTAGATGACGTGTGGTTGCAGGTGGGTGTCGTCCAGCGATTGATAGTGGTTGAAATGGTTAGTGGATGATGTGGTTGCAGGTGGATGTCGTCCAGTGATTGATAGTGGTTGAAATGGTTAGTGGATGACGTGGTTGCAGGTGGATGTCGTCCAGTGATTGATAGTGGTTGAGGTGGTTTGTGGATGATGTGGTTGATGGTGGGTGACGTGACCAATGGTAGCTGTCGTCTAGTGGTTGAAGGTGGATGACGTGGTCGCAAGTGGGTGTCGTTCAGTGATTGATGGACAGATGAACAGATGTCAATACCGAGTCTCGGCTCACCCAGGGACACTGTCTTAAAATGTCAGGGTGTATGAGGGAGGGAGGGAGGGAGGGGGGAGGGAGGGAGGGAGGAGGGAAGGAGGGAGGGTAAAGAAGGAAGGTATAGGAAAGGAGAGAGAGAAGGAAGAAGGAAGGAAGGAAAGGCGGGAGAGAGAGGAAGGAAGAAGGGGAGGAAGGATAAGAGAGGGAGGGGAAGGAGGGGGATGGAGGAGGAAGAGAGAGGTAGATAAGGAAAGGGAGGGCGGGAGGGAGGGAGGGAGGGAATGCCATAACTCTGATGTAAAATGTTACCTGGTGTGACTGATGAAGTACAAGATTGTCAGGAGGAAACTGTGTCACCCAGGTGTAAGGAGAAGTGAACTGTGTCAGCCAAGTGTCAGCAGAAGTGTACTGTGTCAGCAAGGTGTCAGCAAAAGTGTACTATGCAAGCCAGGTGTCAGGAATAGTGTCAATCAGATGTGGTGGGTCAAGAAAGACGAGATAACGTGGCACTCCAAGGATAAACTCATCCTCTAGTGTCATGTACAGCCCACGACACTTACAACCCACACAGACTGGGGGCCTCCAACCGCCCCTCACCTCCAGAAACATACAGACCAGGCAGTTAATTGATGGTCAGCCAAGGGGTAAAGTCAACGCTTACCCCCGAACACATCAGTATGGAGAGGTTTTAGAATCAGAAAGAAAAGATAATTTGTAACTTATTCATCAACGTGATCGGGTCTACACGGATCCTTCATCAGTGCTGAGATTTTAAGCCAAATTATTTTTTCGGCCGCAAAAAAAAATGGGAGGGGTCGAAAATTATGTTTTTATTATAACATCAGTATAGGTCGACCTCGATATGCTAAATCGGGATCAGTGGACGAATTGTTGATTGTTTTATAATTCATTGTACCAATTGTCCCTGGAGTGTGAAATTGTCATAATTAAATGTCCTAATTACTATTTATTACAACCCCGTGAACACACACACACACACACACACACACACACACACACACAAGACCTTCATCTCCCACAAATAATCCCACATTGTCTGGTGATGACTGTGACATTTCCAGGATGGCCTTCCTTATGACCTGCTCCTACTGGGGAAAAAATAAGATACAGGTATGTTTTAGTGGTGATCTCTCTCTCTCTATTACCCACATTCCACCCAACGACCACTATTCATACAGAGGTAACAGATACCGGTGTGTGTGTGTGTCTATGCGTGTGTATATGCGTGTGTGTGTGTGTGCATAAAGGTCTTTAATTATATAATGACGCAGGCATTATATACATCCCTGGGCATGCACACGTAAACACAATAATCACGGCATGAGACCAAGTGGTGCCCAGTACGTGGATTACACAGGCGGAGGGATACAGTCGGGGACAAAAGTTCGCTCCTAGTGGTGAAACTGAACCACGGGAATTAGTCAATGAGTCTCCGAACTGACTTATTACCCTGACTGTTTCATCTCATTTGGGGTCGATGCTGCTTCATTTTTTGGGGCGGGAGCGAACTTTTGACCTTGACTGTATTGGACACGCCTACATACATCCAGGAACAGGCGAATTTTCACCCCAGGGACCGACATGTTCTCACACCCACCACGCCCACCACACCCTCAGGCACCACAACAACTAGCTAGAGGGCCGTATACTATAAGGCTCGTGTGGTTAATTATTCCATTAACCCACCTGAGTTACCGAACAACGATACCTTAAGATTAACCACCCTCACGATAACCTAACCTAACGCTAACCTAAACTAACGCTAACCTAACCTAACGCTAACCTAACCTAACGCTAACCTAACCTAACGCTAACCTAACCTAACGCTAACCTAACGCTAACCTAACCTAACGCTAACCTAACCTAACGCTAACCTAACCTAACGCTAACCTAACCTAACGCTAACCTAACCTAACACTAACCTAACCTAACGCTAACCTAACCTAACGCTAACCTAACCTAACGCTAACCTAACCTAACGCTAACCTAACCTAACACTAACCTAACCTAACGCTAACCTAACCTAACGCTAACCTAACCTAACGCTAACCTAACCTAACGCTAACCTAACCTAACCTAACCTAACCTAACGCTAACCTAACCTAACACTAACCTAACCTAACGCTAACAAACCTAACCCCTATATTACGTTAGGGTGTTTAATCCTCAGGTAAAATAAGCTTATAGGGGTTAATCTTCAGTTACTTATCTCCTAAAATGCCTCTACCTGGCTGCTTTAAGTTACGATATAAAAACGGATTCACAAGAGTTCTTTCGTTAAATTGTTCTCCTTAATATCGAAAACTACTTCTACCTGACTCACATAAGTTACGACAAAAAAAATTATTCTCAAATTCAAGGGAAGAAAAATACCATAAGAGTATATTTGAGTAACGATCAGAATTGGGGGCCATTTAAGCCACAAGACAAAGATGGATTTTCAAAGGATCGTAAGATAGTTTTTCTCTTAACTGTACCTATCGATATGATTCACTTAAAGGTGTAAGGATAAATGAATGTGTAAATGGTGATGAAATTATACTGAGACTCTACCATAATTAAGGGAGTTATTTTAAGTTAAATTATGAGGGAAAATTCAACTAGGGAATAAGTAGTGATAAGCCACTACTAACAGTATTACTATTACTACCACTATTACTACTGCTATTATTACTATCACTATTATTACTACTACTACCAATATTACTATCACTATTATCACTACTACTACTACTACTATTACTAGTAGTACCCTAACATCTCTCTACCAAACTCCTGCAATAAGTATCACCAACATTATTATAGTTACTACTACTACTACTACTACTACTACTACCACAAAATAACCACCACCATCACCATCATCGCATAACTAGTACCGTTACCACCGTTACCACCACTATCACTACTGCTTCCACCACCGCTACTGCCGCCACACCCACCACCATCGTTACCTCTACCACCACTACAACACCACCACAATCACGCACGATCAGTTAATTACTGTACGTGGCGGGGACAAGGCTGTTAGCGGTCCGAGACGCACACATAAACACACACACGCCGACCTCACGTCCAGGAGTCTACCCTTGCGTGACCATACGCACAGACACGTACACAAACACTGCACCCAGACACGGACGCATAACTGTAGCGTACACACACACGCCAACACGCCTGCTCGCATGAACACACGGACGACTGACACATGAGAAAGTGCACGAATACACAAACATACACACCCCGCTACACACACACACACACACACACACACACACACACACACTACAATACTGTTATGCAGGTGTAAACACAAACACTCACATACACGCCCATTTACGCACACAAACCCGCATACAAACAAATATTAACAAACACAGAAAGGTAAAAAATTACTATATTCACGCATATACGCACATTGATATAATGTATGCATACGTGTAAGCACACAAACACTAACCTAACCTAGCACTAACCTAAACTACCCTAACACTAACTTAACACTAACAGTAACCTAACTCATACTCTAACCAACACTAACTTAACCTAACCTACACTAACACTAACCCAACACTAACCTAACACTACCCTAACACTAACTTAACCTAACCTACACTAACACTAACACTAACCCAACCCTAACCTAACACTAACACTAACACTAACCCAACCCTAACCTAACACTAACACTAACCCAACACTAACCTAACACTACCCTAACACTAACTTAACCTAACCTACACTAACACTAACACTAACCCAACCCTAACCTACACTAACACTAACCCAACCCTAACCTAACACTAACACTAACACTAACCCAACACTAACCTAACACTACCCTAACACTAACTTAACCTAACCTACACTAACACTAACACTAACCCAACCCTAACCTAACACTAACACTAACACTAACACTAACCCAACACTAACCTAACACTAACCTAACACTAACACTAACACTAACACTAACACTAACCTCATACACAAACACACACTCATCCACCCTTATTACACACAACAAGAGTGAACGAGTAAACGAAGAATTCTATATAAAACACAGGATTACTCAACACTCACTCAACAAGTCGCCCTGGGCTACTTAACCATTACACACATACAAAAAAACACGCACTAACTACCCCCCCTCCCCTACCCCCACCCCCATCCCCCCTACCCCCACCCCCCCCTACCCCCACCCCCTCCCCTACCCCCACACCCCCCTCCCCTACACCCACCCCCCCCCCTCCCTCGTCCCCTTGTTTACATAATGACGCCATAATGAAGGTGAGGACACTAGCGCCATCAAGTCACTATGTCACTGTTTACCTGCCCTAATTAACCTGCAGGAATGGAGTATTACTTGGCTTGACCCGGGGTGGAGTGGTGGGGGGGGGGGGGCAGGAGATAGGTGCTGTATACATGATCAGCGCCTATAAGCTCCTCACGCACCTCCCTATCAAATTTCAGTTGTGTCTTTAAATGTGGGGAAATGTATAAGGCGGGCGAGCACACACACACACACACACACACACACACAACCACACACACACACGACAAACAAAACACTCAAACACACACCAAACACTAGACAAACAAAACACCTAAACAACACAAACATTAGACAAACAACAAACAAAACACACAAACAACACAAACATTAAATAAACAAAAAGCAAAACAAACAACAAACAAAGCACACAAACAACAAACACACACACGGTCCACCACAGAACAATACGGCTATAATAATTAAAGGTCGAAGTAATTCAGTAATTTAATACGGGCTTCCTATTTCCGGGAGAGAGAGAGAGAGAGAGAGAGAGAGAGAGAGAGAGAGAGAGAGAGAGAGAGATGAGAGAGAAAGGGGAGATTAAACTGAGAGAGAGAGAGAGAGAGAGAGAGAGAGAGAGAGAGAGAGAGAGAGAGAGAAAAAAAAAAGAGAAAGAGAGATAAAAAGATATAGAAAGAAAGAAAGAAAATAAATAAATAAAAAATTAACAGAGGAAAAGTATGTGGAGAAAACACAAGAGAGAGATAGAGGAAGAGAAAGCGAGAAACAGAATAACAGAAGAGAGAGAGAAAGAAAAGAGACCTAAGTAAGATAAAACCAGAATAAAACCAGACAACTAAGTAAGATAAATCAATAACATGTCTAGATGATTAAGAGTGTTCGTCTTGCTGTTATACTTATGTGGAAGAGATAATTAACGAAGGAGGGAGGAGGAGAAAGAGAAGAGGAGGAGAAAGGGGAGAAGAAGGAAAGAAAGAAACAAGATCGAGAAGGAGATAGGAGGTGGGAGAGAAGGGAGAAGAGATGAGAGAGGGGAGAGGAGGAGAAAGGGGAGAAGAAGGAAGGAAAGAAACAAGATCGAGAAGGAGATAGGAGGTGGGAGAGAAGGGAGAAGAGATGAGAGAGGGGAGAGGAGGAGAAAGGGGAGAAGAAGGAAAGAAAGAAACAAGATCGAGAAGGAGATAGGAGGTGGGAGAGAAGGGAGAAGAGATGAGAGAGGGGAGAGGAGGAGAAAGGGGAGAAGAAGGAAAGAAAGAAACAAGATCGAGAAGGAGATAGGAGG
>CAUDMG010002282.1:3410000-3420000 GCA_958450375.1 Homarus gammarus | reverse complement strand
AGGAGGAGAGGTGGAGGAGGAGAGGAGGAGGAGCAGGAGGAGGTGGAGGAGGAGAGGAGGAGGAGAGGTGGAGGAGGAGAAGGTGGAGGAAAAGAAGGAGAGGAGAAGGTGAAGGAGAAGGAGATGAGGAGAGGTGATGGAGGAGAAGGATGAAAGGAGGAGGAGAGGAAGGGGAGGAGAGGAGAAGAGAATGAAGAGGAGGAGGAGGAAGAGAAGAAGGGAATGCAAAAGGATCAATAATTAGGAATTACCACGAACACTTCAGAAGAGTCATATATTGCATCTATTTTACACGATGCAACCCAACCTTCCCTAACCTAACCTCTGTGTGTCTGTCTGTCTGTCTGTCTGTCTGTCTGTCTGTCTATCTGTCTGTCTGTGTCTGTCTGTCTATGTATGTCTGTCTGTATGTCTGTCTGTCTGTCTGTCTGTCTGTGTCTGTCTGTCTGTGTCTTCTGTCTGTCTTTCTGTGTCTGTCTGTTATCTGTCTGTCTATCTGTCTGTCTGTCTGTCTGAGTTACATAATCATACACATGTTTTACCAGTCGTCCACACAGGTACTCACGTAACACCTGAGCTGCAACACTACATACAATTTCATCAGTTCCCCCATAAAGGTAATGATCAAACACTCTACCTGTGACTCACCTTGCTAATAATTCTCATCATTTACCCTTCAGTAATGTCGAACAACAGGTGAGGATGATAAAGACACTATATCCAGTTTATTATTGTGCTTATTGAATAGTTAGGTTGGGTTAGGTTAGGTTAGGTTAGGTTAGGTTAGGGTAGGTTAGGTTAGGTTAGGTTAGGGTTGGGTTAGATTAGGTTAGGTTAGGTTAGGTTAGGTTAGGTTAGGGTTAGGTTAGGTTAGGTTAGGTTAGGTTAGCGTTATAGTGTTGAATCATCAGGTGAAATAAGATAAGGGTGCCTAATCTTCACGTGATCCACAAAAATATCTATCCACACATATGGCAACACTCACTCATCAAAGGAATTTCGTCATCAAGGCAACTACTCACGTAAATACTTAACTATTTAACAACTCACAAGTGGTTCAATGATCAGTTTTTCTTGTCTTTCACTTTCGTTCCCTCGATCGACCTCACACCACCAATAATTGTTACCAAAAACTTGAGTTGTGGTAGAAAATCCTCGTGTGACGTCAACCCATTTTTAAAATTTTGCGGAGGATAATTTTCCCTGATATTTCCCATGGTAAAATTTGACAACTTTCGCGAAGGATAATTCTGTCTAAAAATATTTGCGGAGAATAATCCTGTCTTACATTTCGCTAAGGTTAATTCTGTCTAAAGATATTGACGGGGAGGGGGGTAATCTGTCTTAAATTTCGCAAAAGATGTCTGCCTAGAATTTTCGGGGAGGATAAATGCTTAAAAATTTCTCCTAAAAGATTTGTTCTATTATATTTGTGTAGGATAATCTGAAGCCTAATGGATCATACTCAAGAAAGATGCTGTAAGGCCACATCTCACCACTACAAAAGATGACACCACCATCACCACCATCACCACCATCACCACCATCATCACCCCACCATCACCACCATCACCACCATCACCACTATCACCACCATCACCACCATCACCACCATCACCACTATCACCACCATCACCACCATCACCACTATCACCACCATCACCACCATCACCACCATCACCACCATCACCACCATCACCACCATCACCACCATCACCACCATCACCACCATCACCACCATCACCACCATCACCACTATCATCACCATCACCACCATCACCACCATCACCACTATCACCACCATCACCACCATCACCACCATCACCACTATCATCACCATCACCACCATCACCACTATCATCACCATCACCACCATCACCACCATCACCACCATCACCACCATCATCACCATCACCACCATCACCACCATCACCATCATCACCACTGGAGATGTCTCACGCCGCTGCTGTAACAACGACAGTATTTTTTTTTCACGTCCTAATAACCTTACCGCCATTGGTCAAGAGTAAGACAGTTCGATGTACCGGATTGGTCAACACGGTGTATGGTTCGGTTGTCATGGCGAGAGGAGAGGGAGGATATGGGGAGGGAGGGAGAGGAGGAGGGAGGAGATGGAGAGGAAGAGGGAGGAGATGGGGAGGAGAGGATGGGGAGGAAAGGGAAGGAGTTGAACATATTGTTTACTTCGACTCTCTCTCTCTCTCTCTCTCTCTCTCTCTCTCTGTAGAAACCTTTAAGCGTCCTTGTATTAATAGCAACTAGATAGACTAAATTAACCCCCCCCCCCTTCCCCTAATCGTTACAAAAACAAAAGATAATCTGATTCTATTTCCTGTTCGTCTACCGCTTGTGTCGGGGGGGGGGGGGGGGGTGTCAGGGGGAGGGGGTGTGTTAGAGGGGCGTCAGGAAGGGGAGAAAATAAAAAGGAAAGTGTGATGCAAGATTAGTGTAGAAAGTGAGAGGAAAGTGACGATACAAGTGGAAAAAGTGAGAGGAGAGTGCCAAGATAAATGTAAGAAAGTGACAGAAAAGTGACAAAATAAGTGTAAGAAAGTGACAAAATAAGTGTAAGAAAGTGACAAGATAAGTGCAAGAAAGTGACAAAATAAGTGTAAGAAAGTGCCAAGATAAGTGTAAGAAAGTGACGGGAAAGTGCCAAGATAACATATAAAAATCCACCACACTCTATCATGTCCTCAACTAACATACAGTAAAAAAATGTAACTGTAAACCTCCTACACATTTACAACTCTTCTTACCAGCTTAATGTTGAGAATGTTGAGGTTAGGTTAGGTTAGGTTAGGTTAGGTTTAGGTTAAGTTAGGTTAGGTTAGGTTAGATTTAGGTTTGGTTTGGTTTGGTTAGGTTAGGTTAGGTTAGGTTAGGTTAAGTTAGGTTAGGTTAAGTTAGGTTAGGTTAAGTTAGGTTTAGGTTAAGTTAGGTTAGGCTAGGTTAGGTTAGGTTAGGTTAGGTTAGGTTAGCAACATCATGGAACACCTTAAGTTTAACCACTATATCTTATTTTATATAATAATTAAACACCCTAATGCTACCTGTGTGTGTGTGTGTGTGTGTGTGTGTGTGTGTGTGTGTGTGTGTGTGTGTGTGTGTGTGTGTGTGTGTGTGTGTGACGGAGTACTAATCGACAATAAACAAAGAGGTGACTTGATCAGGGCGGAAGGGGACCAGTTTGAATGAATGACGTAAATGATTATTGTCAAGGTGATCAAGTAAGACATACAGGTGAGAGAGAGAGAGAGAGAGAGAGAGAGAGAGGTGAGAGAAATGTGAGAGACAAATATATAATAGAGAGACAAGCAAGAAGACAGAGAGAGAGATATGCACAAAGGCTGACTCTCTCTCTCTCTCTCTCTCTCTCTCTCTCTCTCTCATAGTAACAGCGGCTCTCTCCTCCCCTCATAATAACACAGCGGCCCCCAAAGGTCACTACCGGAAACATTAACTAAAACAGTCTTAATTAATTTTTGTATCCTTGTAGCATGAATACGCCGGAGTGTTGTCAGATGTACGATAACTTCCTGTAGTGTTGTTAGGTGTACGATAACTTCCTGTAGTGTTGTCAGGTGTACGATAACTTCCTGTAGTGCTGTCAGATGTACGATAACTTCCTGTAGTGTTGTTAGGTGTACGATAACTTCCTGTAGTGTTGTCAGGTGTACGATAACTTCCTCGTAGTGTTGTTTGGTGTACGATAACTTCCTGTAGTGTTGTTTGGTGTACGATAACTTCCTGTAGTGTTGTCAGGTGTACGATAACTTCCTGTAGTGTTGTCAGGTGTACGATAACTTCCTGTAGTGTTGTCAGGTGTATGATAAGTTCCCTGTAGTGTTGTTAGGTGTACGATAACTTCCTATAGTGTTGTCAGGTGTACGATAACTTCCTGTCGTGTTGTTAGGTGTACGATAACTTCCTGTAGTGTTGTCAGGTGTACGATAACTTCCTGTCGTGTTGTTAGGTGTACGATAACTTCCTGTAGTGTTGTCAGGTGTACGATAACTTCCTGTAGTGTTGTTAGGTGTACGATAACTTCCTGTAGTGTTGTCAGGTGTACGATAACTTCCTGTCGTGTTGTTAGGTGTACGATAACTTCCTGTAGTGTTGTCAGGTGTACGATAACTTCCTGTAGTGTTGTCAGGTGTAAGATTACTTCCTGTAGTGTTGTCAGGTGTACGATAACTTCCTGTAGTGTTGTTAGGTGTACGATAACTTCCTCTCGTGTTGTTAGGTGTATGATAACTTCCTGTCGTGTTGTCAGGTGTACAATAACTTCCTGCAGTGTTGTTAGGTGTACGATAACTTCCTCGTAGTGTTGCCAGACGTAGAATAACTCCACATGAGAGTTGCCAACCGCCTCAAACACGCTCTACATATGTTGCCAGCTGCCTCTAACACGCTCCACATGAGTTGCCATCTGCCTCTAACACGCTCCACATGAGTTGCCAGCTGCCACTCTAACACGCTCCACATGAGTTGCCAGCTGCCTCTAACACGCTCCACATGAGTTGCCAGCTGCCTCTAACACGCTCCACATGAGTTGCCAGCTGCCTCTAACACGCTCCACATGAGTTGCCAGCTGCCTCTAACACGCTCCACATGAGTTGCCAGCTGCCTCTAACACGCTCCACATGAGTTGCCAGCTGCCTCTAACACGCTCCACATGAGTTGCCAGATGCCTCTCACACGCTCCACATGAGTTGCCAGCTGCTTCTAACACGCTCCACATGAGTTGCCAACTGCCTCTCACACGCTCCACATGAGTTGCCAGCTGCCTCTCACACGCTCCACATGAGATGCCAGCTGCCTCTAACACGCTCCACATGAGTTGCCAGCTGCCTCTAACACGCTTCACATGAGTTGCCAATTGCCTCTAACACGCTCCACATGAGTTGCCAGCTGCCTCTCACTAGCTCCACATGAGTTGCCAGCTGCCTCTCACACGCTCCACATGAGTTGCCAGCTGCCTCTAACACGCTCCACATGAGTTGCCAACTGCCTCTCACACGCTCCACATGAGTTGCCAGCTGCCTCTCACACGCTCCACATGAGTTGCCAGCTGCCTCTAACACGCTCCACATGAGTTGCCAGCTGCCTCTCACACGCTCCACATAACAGATAAGAGGTAAATTAACACACTATTATGTTATTGTCGGGAAGCACTCAACCAGGAGACGCTTAATGGAGATTTAATAACACGATTCACCTGACGACCGCAACCCAATGACGTCACTCAAGCATAGCGGTTCGACCACCCTCCCATAAACGAATGAACGGTACACTAAATCACTCTACTGTGTTCGCTGTGTACATCTGTTGGTTGGTTAGTCTATACATACATACATACATACATACATACACATGAATGTAGGTATATACACACAAATACACACCAAGCCATCTCACCTACATCCTATCCACACTTCAACCAATTATCCATTCCACCCACCCGCCCAGCCACACCCTCCCAAGCAATATACCCAGCCACCCACCCACCCACACCCTCCCAAGCAATATACCCAGCCACCCGCCCAGCCACCAAACACTCCCTCACCCCCCACCCACCAGCCACCCAGCCACCCGCCCAGCCACCAAACACTCCTTCACCCCCCACCCACCCAGCCAACCACCCACACCAGGAGGATGATAACTACACACTATGTGGGTTAGCGGTGCGACCTTCACGCCTACAAGGGGCTACTATAGTCAACTTTCCCACCACACAGGGGGGGGGGGGGGGGGGACCAGACCCGTGTGGCTCATTGTCTTCCCGAATCTTACTATGTGACGTGACGACATGATCTGAGGGTTCACTTCACTCATGTCATGACTGAATCACCCATAACACGTAGCGAAAAGGTCCCCCTATCACAATGTTCATATATAAGGACCAATCAGAATACACTTACAGTAACATCAGCCAATCAGAATACACTTACAGTAACATCAGTCAATCAAAATACACTTACAGTAACATCAGCCAATCAGAATACTTGTACAGGTAGGTGAAGAGAGGGGGGGGGGGTGACATTCACTGTCTCGTAGTACACCTTAAGTTAGGGATATCACACACACACACACATCAACCTTCCCATAACTTACACCCAACAGTAGTACACTTTCACTCCCCCATTACACAGGCACGCGTTATTCTGGTAACTTATTATATAACACCGAGGCGGAATACACCTCTCTCTCTCTCTCTCTCTCTCTCTCTCTCTCTCTCTCTCCAATCATCAACAGTTATAAAGTAAGAAAGACATAGTTAGAAAATTCTTAAAACGAAAGGCTGACTGATGACGTCACATGTTCACTTTAGTTGTCCGATGACGTCACAGTTCACTTTAGTTGCCCGATGACGTTACAGTTCACTTTAGTTGCCCGATGACGTCACAGTGATAGTCGAGTGAGATAAATGAGGGCTAGTTATGGGCCACTTGAGGGTTATTTGTGAGCTATGCGTGAGCTATTTGTGAGCTATGCGTGAGCTATCTGAATTCCAAAGAGAATTGAGTGAGTCATTCTCGTAGTGAAAACTTTCTGGCTGAGTTATTTCTTCATGGGAGTTGCTTTACAGATATGAATGACTATGAACTTAATGTAACTCTCTGCTACTTCCTTACAAACCTGTCCTTCTGTCAATCTGTCAACTTTGCAAACCTGTCAACCTGTCTACTTGCACACCTTTTCAACTTGTCAATTTGGCATCCCATCAATCTGTCAGCTTGCCATCCTGTCAATCTGCTACCCCGCCACTCTGTCAACTTCTCAACCTGTCAACCTACCATCCTGTCAACCCGTCATCCTACCATCCTGTCAACCCATCATCCTACCATCCTGTCAACCCATCATCCTCCCATCCTGTCAACCCATCATCCTACCATCCTGTCAACCCATCATCCTACCATCCTGTCAACCCATCATCCTACCATCCTGTCAACCCATCATCCTACCATCCTGTCAACCCATCATCCTACCATCCTGTCAACCCATCATCCTACCATCCTGTCAACCCATCATCCTACCATCCTGTCAACCCGTCATCCCACCATCCTGTCAACAGTATCACCAAGAGAACTCATACGTAAACCTCCCTATCATAAACCTCAAAGTCAACATTGCATCAAAGGTTTTTTCACAATGTCTTAAGTTATGGGTATTGTTCTGGATATAAAAAAATTTTAACATCAAATACATTACTACATCATTTGGGAGTTGGTGAGGATAATGGGTGATTTGTAAACGTCAATTGCTCGGTTACAGAAGTTAAGAGTCATTGTCGTGGTTAAGAATTTATATTATTTCTCTCTTCTGTTAAAATTCCTTGATGACGTATGTATATTTTTGTATTGTTTTTAACCTAGAATACACGGTTAATGGGGCATCAGTTGTTTGAGTGCAGTAATACACTATAACATCAACGTGACTGGATAAATAACACGTATATATCGTAACTAATACTTATTATACTTATTGACGTGGTTAACAGATGAAAGAACACAGATGTTGCAACACAGATATACAAAGTAACATCTGTCATCTTTCTTTCTCTAGTCTTAACATCTGTCGCCATATGTGTGTGTGTGTGTGTGTGTGTGTGTGTGTGTGTGTGTGTGGAAAGCATAATCTCGACAACGGAAGGAGCCACAATTCTAATACTCGTCGGTAATATTATTGTATATGTTCACTACGATGATGACCCCTACAGTCTATGGAGAGTTACAGACAGACAGACAGAGAGACAGACAGACAGAGAGACAGACAGACAGACAGATAATAAAAATCACACACGGAAAATTGGGATAATTTTCATTGAATTACCCCATCTCGGTGTCGCTATTAAAGGTCATTACCACACCAAAATGAGGAGTAATTCGGACCTTGTACGAGGTGAAGTCAAGCAGGTAATGCCCTTACTCGTGGTTTTATATCAGTCATGTCAGGTTCGTTGGTTGAGCTCTGAGATGACTCGAGAGGCCAATACGGGACTGATAAATGTTACACGTGTGGAGGGCTACATCTAGTGCGGGAGGGGGGAGTAGCGATTGTCCATTGATTATGTTATTTTAACCTTTTTGAGTACGTTAACTTACTACTCGTAAGTACAATGACGATTCTATGAGAACAGTAACGATTCCGTGAGTACAATGACAACCCCGTGAGTTCAATGGCAATTCCGTGAGTACAATGACGATCCCGTGAGTATAATGGCAATCCCGTAAGTACAATGATAATCCTGTGAGTACAATGACCATCCCGTAAGTACAGTGACAATCGGATTCAGTGCCGTTAATACTTACTCTCTGTTTACAGGTCAGGAAATAACGAGTAAGCATTAACGGCACTAAATCCGATTGGGGTAACGTCACTAGTGGAGTACCCCAAGGCTCAGTACTTGGACCATTACTATTTATTATATACATAAACGACTTAGATATAGGAGCAGACAGCAACATAAATAAATTTGCTGACGACAACTAAAATAAGGCGCGTAATTAAATCTGACGAGGACTCCACAAAACTACCGATTTTTCGCATGGTCTGAAAAATGGCAGATGATATTCAATGTGGACAAATGTAAAGTGCTTAGTCTAGAATATGTAAACAGGGAAACCAGATACCAGATGAACAACGTTGTTATCGAGAAATCCGACTGTGAGAAAGACTTGGGAGTAATGATAAGTTGGAATCTTAAGCCAAGTAAACAATGTGTATTTGCTCGAAACAAGGCTAATAAAGTACTTGGGTTCATACAAAGGAGAGTGTTAGTTACAAGACTAGCGAGGTCATCCTAAAGCTATATCTTGCGCTTGTGAGACCTCGCTTGGATTGCGCAGTTCTGTTCTGGTCACCGTACTACAAAATGGATATATAATCCCTAAATCATTCAGAGGAGGGTGACAAGACTAATCCCGGGCAATAGGAACCTTGAGTACAGAGACAGGTTGAAGCATCTTAATTTGCACTCCCTCGAGAGACGTAGAGTGAGGGGTTCTTATACTCTTGAGTTCAATGAATTAAACCATTAATCTTACCCCTTGAGTGCGAGGTGTTAACCATTTGAATACTACGACCACTACTCCCTCGAGCTCGTAGATGTACTCTGGGGATTAAATCACCGGACTCAAGATCTCAACCCCAGTCATCCGTACTCTCCAGCAACACCAGTTATTGTATCAGCTCACAGCGACCTTTTGATTGTGGTAAAACAGAGAACAATTGTCGTGTTTGTGTGTTGGTCACGTGATCACAAATACATACCTCGGGCTTCAGTAAATAAGGTACACAATTACTGTAATCCTTTCTAGGTATATACGAAGCAATTTACTGTATTTGTTATATGTCATTGTATTTATTATATATCACTGAATTTGTGTTATATGTCACTGTAAATGTTATATATCACTGTATTTGTTATATATCACTGTATTTGTTATATATGCCACTGTATTTGTGTTATATGTCACTGTATTTGCTATATATGTCACTGTATTCGTTATATATGTCACTGTACTTGTTACTGTAAATCATCATATCCCAAACACAAAAGAAAAACACAAAAAAATATATAGAGAGTGAGAAACATTTATTTTTTATCCATTTTCTATTTCTATAAAAGGTGGAACACACACACACACACACACACACAGAACCTTGACCATTTCATAACTTCCTGCGACTCTCACTCTGAATTATAGTCAACGACCACGGGGAAAGTCGTATCGTTAGAATATCTCCCTCGGGGTCATTCTCCTGGCGGTGTTTAGAGGTCAGTGTAGGTGCGATATCTAAAAATCAATTCTGGCTAGATTCTTCCTGTTGGGTTGGCTATATCTGTTGGCTTCTTTGGCTACTTTTTTTTTATAATTGGCGATATTTAGAGATAGAATGAGATTAAATACAAGAGACGTGGGAAGAGAAAGAATACTCCTTAATCTCTCTCTCTCTCTCTCTCTCTCTCTCT